>JACEFZ010023482.1:0-12500 GCA_014155875.1 Cepaea nemoralis
GGGTTTTTTTTTTTTCAGTTCCTCCAGTTTTAGGATGGGATCACTCTTCTGACGTCCCTCTTCAGTCAACTCCTCAACAGGCTTCCAACGGCCCTTGTTTGGACGACCAAACGGGCAACGTAGCGGGTGGTAGCCCTGTTGAGCCATGAGGAATTCCCGATAGGCAAAGAGTGCGCTGGGATATATCATCCCCCCATCGGTTTTTCCTGCGCAAATTTCCGGCATTTCATCAACGTGCCGTTGAAAGCTCTACTTGTCCTTTGGTTTGAGGGTGGTAAGGGCTGGTATGTTGTGGTTAGAGTAAAAAACCCCCTAATACCTCCTCCATGAGTTTCAAAACTGAGATCCATTGTCCGTCAAAATTTTGACCCGGAAAGCCTAATCGGTAAAGGCCCCATCAGGCGTCCGCCACTTTTCGAGTCAATCTGGTCAACGGTATACCCTCCCCCCACATTGTACAGCAATCCCCCATTGTGAGTATAACATTTCCTCTCCGAGTCCTGGGAAGTGGCCCCACGATATCGATGGCTACCCTTCGAAAGGAGAGTTCAGATGGGCATCTCACCCAACACCACCGGTGCTGTCCAGGTTCGGTCCCACCCTCTGGCACTCAGGGCATGATTTCACATCCCGACGCACTCATCTGTCACCCCGGCCAATAGTAGTGGCAGGAAATCCGCGATGGTGGCGGCAATACCAGTGCCCACTAAAGGAATGGTATCCCCCATATGAAGAATTGGGCCCGGTGAGTTTTTGGACGACCAACTGACCGTATGGGTTGCTCCCCTCCTGCTCCCCGAGAGTACCCTATTCTTCATGTAGTATCCCCCGCCCTGGTGGATCAGCCTTTCTGCAGCTTTTTGTAGCAAGGACGTAAAGTACATCCTCACTCTGGGCATTTCGTAGCCCCCGGCAGGGTAGTCCAATTGCGTCTGCCTCTTCCGTTTTCATCTGAGAGCGAGTCTGCATTGCTCCCAAAGGGTTGGGGTCCTGGGCATTCCAAAAGACATACCCGGGAACCCAGGAACTGGAAAAATGGGATCGGTCAATACGCGGCCTTTATGGTGCGGTGACTACTTGACGATTCCCATTTGCAATGGGCAACTTCATTACCGCACCTTCTGTGCAGGCTGTATATCCAATGTTTCACCTGTGAATTGTTCTGGATGACCCCGATCCGCAGAAATACGGCCTCCCCGTCCCGTCCTGTGTCGTACAAAAAATCCACTTGACGACCGTTAACTCTACCAATTCCATACAGGGGTTTTTTCCCGGTCTGGAGTCTTTCCTCGGCCTGACCTGTTCGGTGGGCTCCACCCTTTGGTTTTCCCCAGCAACGACGAATGAGTGTCTCCTGACTTTTCCCCCGCAGTCAAAGCATTGTGCGTGTTTTTACTTGATGGTTGCACCATTTCCCTGTCCTAGATTTTCTATTGTCGGACTTTAGTGAGCTCTCCTGGTGGCGAGCTTCCTTGTTGACCTTGGCATTTCCGTGACAACCTCCTTGGAAGTCACTTACATGCTGCAAAGTGAGGGTTCTTAGCCTTCGATTTGCAGTCCTCGTATTGTGAGAGGGTGACTTACAAATTGAACACCACTTCTCCGACCCCGATCGTTTAGTGTAGAGCTTGAAGTGCTCTTTCTTCCCTCCTTCTTCTTCTCTGAACTATCCTCTGATTTGTGCACATAAGGTTCCCACTTTGGTTCCTGAGTTTTTGGCTTTCTTCTTGTCATGTTTCTCTTGACTTTTGGTGTTGGTGGAAAGGTTTTCCCCTGCCTCCCCATGTACTTCGACGAACCGTTCTGCTAATTTAGTCACGAGGTCAATACGTTCCGCTCCTTGTTCTCCAGGAAACGTCCTGAGAGGTTTAGACATTTGCTTCTTCAGCTGGTCGACCACCATGAGCTCTTCCAGACTCTCATAGTCATGTGCGAACCCAGCCAAATCCATCCACTTATGGAGATAAGATTTTAGACGCAAACTGTAGGCGGAAAAACAACTTCCGGTTCTCGTTTCGCTGCTCAAAATTTTTTTCCGGTAGGTATGTGACGTAACCTCGAATCGTTTCAGCAGAGCCGTCTTTAACTCGTCATAATTGTTCTCATGTCCTGGTGGCAGGCGAGTATAAACCTCGTATCCCGTCCCGCGTAATCCCTGGATATCTTAAGATTCCATTTGTTACGCTCCAGACCCATAGCAACTGACATAGCCTCGAAGCGTTGAAGGTACTGGTCAATCTTCTCTTTGTCCTCCTCGTAGATCGCTAAAGGAAACTTCATAGCATGGTACCCATGTCCACCTACTGGTTTTGATCCTGGGAGGGAGGAACCTCCAACTGCTCCCTCAGTTTCTCCATTAGATTGACTCTTCAACTCGAGTTCCCTCATCCGGTCTCGTGCTCCCTTTTCTGTGCTTCCTGTTCAGCTTCTAATTTCCTAGCTGCTTGCTCAGCTTCAAATTTCTAGCCGTTTGCTCAGTTTTCCAATTTCCTAGCGCTTGCTCAGCTTCCAATTTCTTAGCTGCTTGCTCAGCTTCCAATTTCTTAGCTGTTTGCTCATTCCCAATTTTCTTAGCTGCTTGTTCCAACTCCATCCTTCTCAATTCCAGCTCGGCCTTCGATCATCCCTTTCTGCTTGACGATACTCTCTCTCCACTTCCTGTATGTAATCCGTTAGAGCAGACCCCCAATCCATTTCTTCCCCCCTTCCCTTTTAATTCTGCTGTGCTAAGTTTAGGGGTGGCCATTATACAGAGAGGAAAGCTAGCAGGTCTAGTACAATATAACTGCAAATTACTATACAGATATATGAACAAGTACTATAAATCTAGATATTACCACACACAGCACATTCACTCAGTGACAAGAGTAGAATCAGGACCACAAACCTATGCAGACGTGTGAAGTGTGAACAGGTAAGATATTAGTCCTAACCCCTATCCACATTCACTCTAGCTGGATTCTCCAAAATGATATCTCCCTCTAATAACTAAGGACCCCGTGTCAAAAGACCCGTTGTCAGAAGATCCCACTGTCAAAGGTTCCTGCTTGCAGGAGATCTCGCTGTCCAAGGATCCGTTTACGGGAGATCCGCTGTTCAAAGATCACGTTTACGAGAGATCCCGCTGTCCAAAGATCACGTTTACGAGAGATCCCGCTGTCCAAAGATCACGTTTACGAGAGATCCCTCCAAAGATCACGTTTACGAGAGATCCCGCTGTCCAAAGATCACGTTTACGAGCCCCCAATAATGTCGTGTCCCTCCTTAAAGTGTCGTCCCTGGAGTGAGGAGAGTCGACACCCACATTATAATATTTTTTTTCCCTCTCAATATTCTGGAGAATCCACCAGCTTCCGTCCAACACACTCCATCAGCCTGTGGACACCTTTTCCTATCACTCTCTCTCACTGTCGTACTATGCCCCCTCCCATACTTCTCCAACGCCACATACTCAACAACTCTTGCTTCTAAAAATTAATAAAGACTAATTTATTAAAAGAAAAGTGTAACGTATATGAGACGTGTATGCGAAGAAAAAGTGTGTCGTGTATTATAACATAAATGTATGTGTCAGCCTTCAAAGTTCAGGATCATAGTGTACACATCATGGCAAGGATCACATGACATCATTCGAGTCAGTACGAAAAACCTCACCGAAGTCGTATCCTTCTCTCCAGACATGTCCTCCTCCAGGAACTCTGATGACCATGAGATCTGAATCTCATGTAAATATAATCCGTGGAAAATACTAGTATATTTCCTAACACGACTGTTCCTAATAGTTTATAGAAACTCCGGCTTCATAATTCCGGCGCAGTGAAAACAAACATGGAACACTGTCCTACTAACAAGTCTTTTTGTCTCTTGATAAATGTTCACTAGTTCTCACTATTAAACAGTTAATGTATCTAGAATAAAATGGCTTGCTTTATTCACTAGATATAGTCTGAAAGTTCTGATTTCCTTGATACGTGGAACAACTACACTTCAATGTTTGGTTTCATCTACTGTGAACATCAGTCCCTACTGATCTAGTTCCACATGGGTTGAACCTCCATCACTTCCGGTGTGTTAACGATTGGTATTCACTCATGTAGGATACATATACCATTAGACTCCACCGAGCAATGTGTATTAACTTCTTCCGTTGCGAAAGTTGCTGGCCCATCTCTCTACATCATAATTTATCCGGGATCGGATGTTACATTGGGTCCGGGTTCTTCATTCCAACCCGAGGAACCTGTAAAATAAATCATACAACTGGTGATAGCCTCCCCGTCACTAATCTCTATTAGATGATCGTGGCCATCGGCCTCGCTCATAAAATATAATGAACCTACTCTGTCATGGACAGATGACTGAACACATATGTTATCATCAGGCCAAGAGAGAAAAAAAAATCAACAAACAGAATGCGGAACCCCGCCCACCAGGGACACCTACGGGAGGATCCCAATTATCCCTCATTACTCAATTCTCAACTAGTAAAGCTTATCAACACTTCACTAATCTATTCTTAACTAGCAGAGTTAATATCACTATTCTACTCTAACTAGTTTCCACTAACAGTGCTAATCATCACACTATAGTTTAACAAGGCCACATTCTATATTAATTAGAACTAATATTATAATAGTTTATACCTTAAATGGCACTACTGCAGTCCTATCAATCATATCTACATCTGCCATTATAGGCACGTGTAAAATTAAGTCACTAATTAACACACGGTAGATATTATTTCCACTAAGCACTGCAGTGCCATTTCACTTCGACTAGAGCCACATTTCCAAGTCCCCCTCGTTGGCCCCAACTCGGGTTTATATGGCAAACTACCAAAGTTGGCCACGTGACGTTATCCTTTATGTCCCCACACAGGTGGCATAGTGGCAGATCCTCCTGTCAGGGATCCATCCCCCCTCTGGCTCCCTCCATGTTAGATCTGTCATCACGCTTTAGATTCCCAAAACAAGCAGCGAGTTCCTGTATACCCCCAACAACAGTTGCAAATAACCCCGTCAATCTACTCGATGTTCCGGAACTAAGACTAGACAGATGCACTGTTTTCTCCCTAGTCGGGCACTTCCGACCTGTTGATAAACTGTCAATCTTCTGTTCAGTGGTGACAATCCCAGCAGCCATTTCCGTCTGATGTCCGGCACTATAGATGACAAACGGAACCATTCCATATCCTGAGCTGACAATTATATGTGATTATAACTGTTATGAACTGCCAACGCGTTTTATCCCTTCCTTCTCACTCACCGCCAAATGTGTATATGGGCTGACCCGATGTAACCTGTGCAGCTGTGTTTACTCTGTTAGTACGACTGTTGTGGCCTAGAAAATATACGCCAAGCAAACGTCGGTATTATTATCTGGTTAACTCATGGCGAGCTCGTGACAGCGCCCTCTGTTATCACAATGTCTAACAATTGTTGTAGGTCTGTTGAATTATCCGCCACCAATAGTGTGTCATCTGCACAGCATATATTATTTATATTGTAACCTCCTATACGGAGACAAATGAAAATCGTAAACTGATTAGAGAAATTAGACGTGGACAGACAACATTTTTTGGACATGTTATGAGAAGAAATGGATTGGAGAACTTAGTGACATCTGGCAAGATCGAAGGGAACAGACCAAGAGGAAGACCGAGAAGAAAATACCTAGATGGCTTGGCCACATGGCATGGTCGAGACAGGAACACTGAGCTGATCCACGACTCTGGTGATCGAGTAAAATGGCGAGTCATGACCGCCCACGCTTTCCGGCATGGCACATGATTGATTGATTGAACCTCCGATTGCGAGATTCGGTAGCGGATCGCGCGGCGTTGGTTACTTGTGGGGGTATGTGAGCCAGTCGCTCAGAAAGCAATGGCAAACTACTGGGCGTAATCTTGCCTAGTACATCAACAGCAGTTGAAAAATGCTGGTGTTGACTGCAACGTCCTGTTAGGGATATGCAACATAAAAAAAAAACAAACATCTGATTAGTATTCCTGGCGTCTCTCATTATTACTTCGCTATATAGGGAGAAGAGATCCGGTGACAAGACACACCCCTGTTGTACTCCTAGCTTTATCTGTTCGTTACTTCCCTCTTTATAATAAAGAATATTTACTGGAACCAAGTAGCAGCAATTAACATGGGAAATAAAGTTTATTTTCCATGTTAATTGCTGCTACTTGATTCTTAAATCTTTCCCATCAATGTTGATATCTTCCAACATATAATAATAAATCATACCATTCAACATCGCATGCATTTCACTAGTTGCTTAGAGCATAATTAAAATATCATAATAGTATGATAGTTATGCGTTGATTGATCACTACACTTAATAATTATGTTCAAGCATTCTGCAGAATTACAAGATATCCAAATGAAAAACACTTAGCTAGACAATGAGTAGGAGAGTAAGGGACATAAACGTTTAATATTGTTGCAAGGGAGATTACTTAAATTACAAAGAAAATATAAATTATATACTTGCAATATAAAAAATCTTAACTTCAAACTCTATAATATTCTCTGATAAATAAAAGTATTAATTAGAAAGTAAAGCAAGTTAACAACAAATAAAGCGCCTTTAAATTTCTTACATAAACTGTTTTTAATATTTACATACTTATATTTTAGAATGAACTTTTTAGTCACAAATTTATGTCCTAAGCATATATTTGTGTACTTTTAATGTATGGAATTCAATATTCATATGGCATCTCCCTAAACGGGGGAAGAACATTTTTTTACTGGCCTCCTAGGGCCACAAACAGTCATAAAGTGTACAGAAGTAACCACACACATCCTTCTCCTCGGGACAGACTAAGAATACACAATCACAGCTGAGACAATACGTGCGATGCTCAAGAAATCACCTAACACAGCCCCAGGCCCAGACGGCATCCGATATGGTGACCTACTGGTGATGTCAGAGGATGACATGGAAGAACTGGCCAGAGAATTCAACACCAGTATCCAGAGGGGTCAGATCAAAGAGGAATGGCTACACAGCTACTTGCTGCCGCTGCCAAAACCGAACAAAGACCATTCCAAGATAAGCGGCTACAGAATCATTACGATGCAGAACACTGCTGGCAAGCTACTGGAGAAAATTGTAGCACACAGACTTGCTTGTGACTTGGAACAACTCGGCTGCTTCCCGCCCACACTTGGAGGATACAGACGTAACAGAGAGTCATGGCTGAATGCGGCGGTCGTTGCTCAAGATGTTTACGAAGGATTTCAGGTCAGAGAAGAGACATGTGCGGCCGCCATAGACTTAGAGGACGCATACAATAGAGTATCCATCGAGCACTTGATGCAAACCCTCCTCAGACTGAAAGTGCACCCTCACCGTGTACGATGGATAGCTGCAGTTCTGCTCCAAAGGAAGGTGGTTCTAAGATGCGGGAGTTGGTCTTCTGAGCCGATAACGATATGTCCAGGATTGCCGCAGGGTTCACCACTGTCACCAGTACTATTCAACGCGTGTACGGTGCCGATCACTGAACAACAGTTGGACGGGAGGGGTAGGACTCTGTCATTTGCTGACGACATTCTCGTGTATCGACAGGGTGGAGATAGACAGGCGGTTGCCAATGATATGCAGGGCGAACTAGATCGAATTTCCTCATGGTGTGCTGATGCCGAGGCCCTTGTCAACCCTGCAAAGGCATCGGTTACATGGTTCTCCCTAAACAACCATATTGTGAACACAGACCTGCCGGCAGTAAGAATGGACGGGAGCATTTTGAGTAGAACCCTGTCAATGACATATCTTGGCGTGAGGCTTGATCGTAGCCTGTCCTTCAGAGATCATGTCGATTATGTCATAACGAAAGCTCGAAAAGGTTTGTCAGCAATGAGAGTCATGGCGACGGCCAATATCGAGCAAAGACTGCTAATACTTCTGTTCCAAGGACTGGTGCTTTCACGCATCGAGTATGCCTTGGCCATCCTCACTGTCAGCCCTACACAGATTGGAAGACTTGAAAAGGTACAAAACGAAGCCATGCCCATCATTTTGGGCTGCACGAGAGACACCAGCTGTGTAGCAATGAGATACCTCCTTGACTTCCCGACAATGGAACACAGGATCAAGATCTGGATAGCTCGTGCATACTTAAAAATAAGTGCAGATGAGCAGCACCCTCTGCATGACGCTATATTCAGAGAAAAGGATGACAGGCTAAAGAGGGGCAAATCATGGATGGGTCGGGCGGAAGATGTCGTCAGACAGGTCTGCAGTCTTACCAGTAATAACCCCGGCAAGGAATGGGTGCCGGTGCCTCCATCTTTTAAATGCACTTTCTCCTGCATTATCACACTCGACAGACGGTGCAGAGAGCAGAACCCTGCCGCTGTCAATGCAGAGGTCAACGCGCTCATCTATGAACACTCAGATAGCCCCGAAGTGCTCATCTATACAGATAGATCTGTTGTAAAGCAGCATAGAAGTGCGTGGGCATTTACAGCCCGTTCAGCGGGCCGAACCGTTCAAGAATCCAATGGTGCCCACTCTATGACCACGAGCAAATTACATTATTAGAGAACTCCTGTTTGCGGACGACCAAGCACTAATAGCACCACCAGAAGCTGAATTACAAGACCACATGAATTGTCATGAATAGTCTAAACCAGTGGTTCTCAACATTTTTTGGCCAGTGCTCCCCTTCACCATATTCTCAGAACGGCACTCCACCCCCCCCCCCCCCTTTCCTATCAAAAATTTGGCCCGTGCCCCCCCTTCATCGCATTTTCAGAAAGTCATCCTCCCCCCCTTCATATTTCCTATCTAAAAATCCCCCCACCCCTACACAGTATACGTAAAGATGGAAGGTAAATTTAATAGCATATACTAAAACAAGTCTAGACATCCACATAAAACATTATTTGTGGGTCTACTTACGTTATAAAATGAATTTTAGAAGGATGAGACGTACATACCTGTAAAGTATGAAGGGAAAAACAATATCAAGTAATTGGTTCTTGTATTAACGCTATCTTGAAATAGTCCTCATCCCCCCCCCCCCTGGAAACCCTAAAATTCCCCCTTAGTGGGGGGGGGGGGGGAATTCCCCACCGATTGAGAACCACTGGTCTAAACGAAATGTGTAGGGAATATAACATGAAAGTTAGTATAAGTAAAACAAAGGTAATGACTTTAACTAAAGAAGAAAAATAAAAAGAACAACAAGTAAAGAGTTTTAAGTACCTAGGTGTCACATCCCCAAATTACACCTGTTGACTTAGCACAATATAACATATAACTACTGGCCCAATACGTGCTTGAATTTGTGCATTGCTCGGTGCATGCGTGGTGCGCACCATTTGTATAAGAGATAGAACAGAAGACGTCATTGTTATTATGTTAGTTAGTGTTTAGTTAGTTAGTTAATTAGTTAGTCAGTCAGTCAGTCAGTCAGTCAGTCAGTCAGTTTGTCAGTCAGTCAGTCAGTCAGTCAGTCAGTCAGTTAGTTAGTTAGTTAGTTAGTTAGTTAGTTAGTTAGTTAGTTAGTTAGTTAGTTAGTTAGTTAGTTAGTTAGTTAGTTAGTTACTTAGTCGAGTTTCCAACTTCACGGCAACGGGTCGTCCCCATTATGCTCCATTCCTGTGCCAGTGAATATCACACACATTGCTCCCCACTGTCCAATGTGAAAAGTGGCATAGAGAGGAGTCTCGGCAGTCCAACAGCCCGCATAAGTACACTGTGCATAATGCCACCGCCAGAATGCCAAGACGAAGTTCATCCACGAAAACCACAGTTCATCGTCGATGGACTCGGCAATCACCAGAAAGACCTCATTGACCCGGGTTTTCTCATATGGCTCGGTCTTTTACCGCAGGGCGACCGCCGAAATTTCGCACAAAGCACGAACTCTGCAGCTTCAGCGCCGACTCTGGGGAGTCTCCTGAAAAATGCACTCGTGAACCGAAAAGGCAAATCAGTCAATTCAGCAACAGCCTGTAGCCATTGTTCCGAACATGCAGGTCACTGTACAGGGCAGATGTAAAAGCATTCCACGCGAATTTCACAGCTCACAGTGTCGCCCACGCAATCACTAAGTAGCAAGGCGACGTAACCAAATCAAATCAAATCAAATCAAATCAACTTTATTAGGGTCACAAATTGGGCGCGCAGGACCGTCTTATATTCGGCCCTTCCAATCACTCGTCTTTCGTTCATCATGAGCATTATACATTTACATAGGAAGAAAAGTAAACATTGTGAAATGAATGTTGTAAACATAACCAAGGCTAATTACCATGTTATGAGGCCCATCTCCCACCTATCCATACATCACCCCACCCATACAACACCCCCACCTACCCACACACACACGCGCACCAAGGGACACATACACACCCCCACCTACCCACACACACGCACACCAAGGGACACATACATACCCCACCAACCGACCCATCCCCCTCCCGCACAATCCCCCACCCACACACAACACTGCCCTCACCTGATCCCCCAACCAAAACACACTCGCCACCCACAAACATTCCCCCACCAACCCACACATCCCACGCCCATCCACATACACATCCTAACCCACACATCCTCTCCCCACCCATACCTCAAACCACCCATCCCCAGCCACATCTCTATCGCCAACATATTCCCCACCCATGCACACAATCCCCCACCAACCCACACATCGCACATCCACTCACACATCCCCAAACCATACACACACATCCCCACCAATGTACTATGTACTACCATGAACCATGTACTACCAGTCCAACATAAGGAAAATGCGATTGCAAACCGTAGCTACAAGCTTAAACACGACACAGGCCTTAACGGTTCAACGCCTAACTGCCATGTTGGCGACCGGAAGTTAGTGTTTAAGATGGCGATAGACCGGGTCGGGTTATAGTAGGTGTTTAGGAGTTTGTTATTAAAAGATATTAGTGACTAGACAGTTTAGTGGGTTATCAGTGATTAGGTGGTCCCTGGATTAGGTATGTTTAATTTATCATTTATGTAATTTATGCTAATAATCATTAAACATTAGTTTTAATGAAATCACAACGTTGTTTCTGTTTGATTTCAATGACAATCAGTTCGGGGCAGTTGGGTGGCATTGGTAATATTACTTGCTGTCATAGGCCATAGGTTTATGACACTAGGAAGTATTATTATATCATCAAATGACAAATTAGAAGACGAGATCTAAAATAGATGCAATAAGACAAACCAACTCATTGGACAAATGGTACCAATACTAAAGAACAAACATGTATCAGTAACTATTAAGAAAGCACTGTATAACACAATTATCTTAGCAACTCTATGCTACCAATGCCAGACTTAGACAATGACAGAAAAAGAGAAAAGAAAATCACAACATAAATGATGGCACTCTTCCGAATAACGGTCCTAAATGGGACACAACTCTGTAGTGTAAAAAGTATCCATTACAGGGCCTCATTAGTTGATGTTGTCGATCACTTCTGGTTCAATGTGACATAGACTGCTAGACCGATGGATGGATACAATAAATGTTTCCTGGGCCCGGAGGGCCCTGACTGTCGTCGGAGTGTATATCTATTTACACACTGAACCGGAAGTTATCGACAACACATTAAATGCTCGTTCCGATATGTACAATATTTCCACAAAGAACATGCTTTCGGTCAGTATTTATAACTTTTCTGCCACAATTTCCACATATAACTGTGAAATATTATTGGTACCTAATTCCTTTTCTCAGTTCTTCTTCTTCTTCTTCTTTTCGTTCATCCGGAGTGTTTTTTCAGATGTGATTGCGGTGTGTATGTTATGCGCCCTTGGGCCGAAACCCGTAGGCCAACACATCGACTTTAGCGTGCTTTTTTGACCAGGTAGCATTCCTGGGATACTCTCACTTTTGCGGTGCCATCTGCTACACCGCTGGCCAAGGTTGAACGGTCGAAGACAACGGTCATCCCTCAATGGAAGGCAGGGACAGTCCATAGCATTTCCCGCCATCCAAGGTTGCTTCAATGGTTGCAGGGCCGACACATAGCGCCCTGATGCTGGGCTTACCGAGGGAATCATCATGTCCTGCTCATGGCTGCTTTGATTCCTCACTTCAATATATTGGGCATTTCGTTCGCCCCGGGCCATTCCTGCACAAACCAGACAAGTCTGCAGATGTTATCCACTCAGCGAGTTTTCGGACATGTGCTTGTCCTTTTGCCCTTCAGAGCTGTTCCAGGCACGGCGGACATTAGGAAAACTACCTAGTCAGAACTGCTCCGAGCAAGAGCGGCCTTCGGAAACTAGGTAGTCAGAGCTGTTCCTAGCACGAGAGACATTCGGACGAGGTCTACTCTCTATGAGTTAGATACAGACAGTTTTCGTAACCATTCCATTCGACTGGGGCACTTCTCTGACTTTTTTGTACTCGCTCAAGAGGTAGGCTACATGTGCTGCCGGCTCAGCACCTTACCTCCGTGCAGCAGTGAACGAGAAACGGCCAGGCCCTCTCT
>JACEFZ010023482.1:20000-29814 GCA_014155875.1 Cepaea nemoralis
AATGAGAGTTGGTTGTAAAGTATGTACTCTGTGTCTGTGTCTGTTATCTCCCACTTTTTCGCAGAAGTTACACGTACCTGGTTGTTGTTATTGTCTATTGTTATATCCTGCTGCAACTATCACTTCTCTTATAAATTCTTTACTGGCGTGAAAACTTCCACAAAATGTGCCGCTCTGTCACAAGCCCAAGCTGACGAGCCACCATATTGGAACTAGTGGTATAAATATGATTGTCTTTGGTGATGTATAAGACAGCTGACCGAAATGATGATAAGAAAGGTCAGAGTTAAGTACAGAGACTTGAGCGGCAGCTCCAGAATAACTAGAATAAAAATAAACGTAATTTTCATGACGGATTGTTTAAAACACCAACACGTAATTTTAAGCACAGCGAATTTTCAAAAACAAAAAACAAAAACAAGCAAATGTGTGCTAGATGTACGCACTCTATAACCGTAACTTGTTTTCATGCGTGTTTTAATTCACTTTAACAACTAAGATTTACATATAAACACTTGTGTATCAAGCACGTCTCTTCCCCTATCTACTTTTAAGAATCTTGGAGGTCATCATAGCTGAATAGATAAAAGTGTTTCCTCGTAAACCTCTGGTGTGCTGATGCCGAGGTAGCGGGTTCAACCCCTACACAAGTCAGTTGAACTAAAATCTTGACTTCTCGTCCTTGACTTGGGGACGTAAATTACGAACACCTCTGAAGTATGATGGGTTCGCCTAATGGCGAGGGAAACTTGTAACAGGGAAAGCTAATCTACATGCAAACATCAATCCACTGCACTAAAATTAGTAGCATGTGTATAGGCTATTACTGAGTTCAAGGCGAAGTGGCGAGGGAAACAACATTCTACAAAATGAAGTTGAAGAGGCGATAAAATATACTCACAAAAAACAAGCCACCAGGTATAGATGGGACAACATCTGAAGCAATCAGCTTGTAGTGAGACTCGTGCTTGGTGGCTTACGGAAATATTTACATCCGCATGGAAGAAAGCAAAAACAGTCCAAGACTGGCAAAACGCTATAACAGTTCCTACCCGAAGACTGACAAAACGCTATAATATTAGCCAAAACACTATAATAGTTTCGATAATGAAGACGGTAGGAATTAAAACACAGTGCGACACATACAGGGGAATGCTTTTATCGAGTCACATCGGGAAAATGTATGCACATATATTATAACAAAGAATACGATACATTGTTGAACCACAGATATGCATAACCCAGTTTGGATTTTCGAAAAACATGGGTTTCACTTTTGTATCGCAAACGATCAATACCTACTTAGTAACTACTTTAGGAATCTGATGCACAATTTTTATAAACAAGCTAGTTGCAGATCCTTTACAGGGCGTTGGAGTCAACGGCAGCATTTTTTGACAAAGTTACGTTTAGTAGTCTGCCATTGTCGGTCTCCGTGGTGATGGCGTTGCGGACGCGCTTCGTAATGCCGCTTACCCGCATTAGAAACACAGCGGTGACCAATTTGGCAGCAGACTGTGTCTCGTTGGTTTTAACATGTTGGTATGGGAGCCGGTCGTTCAGAAAACAATGGCAAACTAGTGAACGTAAAACATCAACAACGGTAGTAAAATGCTGGTGTTGACAGCAACGTCCTGTAAAGGATATGCAACTTTAAGAAAAAAAGTTTGCCATTGATTTCTGAAAATCCGGAACTCATACCATTGCATGGGAACCAAAGCAAGGCGGTCTGCTGCCAAATCGCCTGCAGCTGTGTTTCGAACATGGTATGCGGGAATACGAATTGCGCCCGTGACCCGTCGCCGCAAAGCCGACCGGAACAATAACAAAAACACGTAAAAATAATTAATATGTCACGTGACTCCTACATTATGACGATCAGCATATTTAAAAAGAAGCTTTGAAAATCGCGAAACATTCATATTAAAAAGCACAGATCTAAAAATTCCTGAATTCAAATACCTGAGGAATAGTTTTTTTTACGATGTTTGTTTTTCAAATTTGTTCTACATACAAAGTGTAGTGAGACTTCACAAACACTCGGTATTTCTATTATCAGGTTTGTGATGCCGTCATGTTTCTAATGTCATGCTTACGGTCTGATGCGGGTTCGACACCTGGGCTCATCGCTTGCCACAGTGAGGCAAATACTGGCCGCCTCCTCTCCCTTGCTCTAGGCCTACAAAATGTTATGGCGCTATCACATCACTGGAAACTGCTACAAGATCATTTTTTAAATAGAAAAAAAAGTCTGACTTGAGCCCCTTGGACTATTACCAGCATTTCGTTAGGTTACACTTGGAAGACAAATAACAAACTGGCCTTCAACTACAACTCAAAAGGAATGTCTTTATTTTTAATGTGAAACAAACTTGACTGTATCCGTCCCACACATTTACCTTTTCCAATCCGTAAGGAAATAGCTTTAATGTAATGTAGGCTTGTGTCTGGCTGCTGGCAGATTGCTGTCTTGACAGACAATATAGTTTGTTACATTGTGCTTCACAACAGGCATCATAACTAGAACCTATAGATGTAGCGAATGTGACTGATCAGACCAATTCGCGGTAAATGTACGTCCACAATGGATACATGTGAACACATGGTCATTTCCACATCCATCCATCCATCATGTGCCATGGCGATAAGCGCTGGCGGTCATGTTCTGTCATCTCACTCGATCACCAGGGTCGTGGATCAGCTCTGTGTTCCTGTCTCGACCATGCCACGTGGCAAAGCCATCCAGGTATTTACTTCTCGGTATTCCTCTTGGTCTCTTCCCTTCGATCTTGCAAAGTCGTCACCAAGTTCTCCAAGTCATTTCTTCTCATAACATGCCCAGCAAATTGTGATTGTCTTCGTCTAATGTCTCTAATCAGTTTACGATCTTCATTTGTTTCTTGAAGGATTTGTTCATTGGTTTTTCTGTCTGTCCATGGTATTCTTTGCATTTGCCCCAGAAACCACATTTCCACAGCCATCAGCTGTTTTTCAGCTTGACTGCTTATTGTCCACGCTACACATCCATACAAAAGTATAGATTGTATGCAGCACTTCAACACTCTTTTTCTCGTTTCAATTGATAATCCACATCACGCACCATCTAATGTCTCAAACGCTCAGTCTGTGACCTATCTGCAATAATTTTATCCTTTGTCGTTATTCCATTTCTATTTGCCCTCCATGTAACGCGATCAGCAGCGACTTGCTCTCTAGGGCAATATTAATACCTGTGTAAAGCACGTCCCGGTTACACACATCTTCATACCATTGTAGAGACCGATCCCGTGAACTTTCACTCATCTGTAATTCCTTTGGTATTCTACCGTCGCCTATCCTCCTAACGTGTCCTATCCATCTAAGTCTACGAAGACTGACCATGGAACACACCGTCACACAACCTGATCTTTCCAATACTTCAGTATTTGTGATTTTGTCTTGCCACTTAATACCAAGAATTCTTCGCAGACACCGCATGTGAAAGCTGTTTAAACGTTACTCGTGGTGTGAGTAAGTTGTCCAGGTTTCACTGCCATAAAGAAGAGTACTAAGGACACAGGCTTGATAGACAAGGACTTTAGTTTTGGCAGTAAGCTTCCTGTTCTCCCAGACTGTCTTTGTTAACCTGTTCATTGTTGTTTCTGCCTTCAAATCCTGCGTGCGTGTTTGTGCGTGTGTGTGTGTTTTTTTTTTTTTTTTTTTGGCTTGCTAATAGCTAAACCAAATTCATAACAAGCATTGGAGAATGCAGATAATAGACATTGTAATTCTTCCTCAGAATGTATCGTAATTGCAGCATCCTCTGCAAAAAGCATCTCTCTGATCAGTACCTTCCCAATTTTGGTCTTGGCCTTCAATCTCTGCGCATTGTAGAGGCCGCCATCTGAGCGTGAGTGAATGTATATATCACCATCTGAGCGTGAGTGAATGTATATACCACCATCTGAACGTGAGTGAATGTATATACCACCATCTGAGCGTGAGTGAATGTATATACCACCATCTGAGCGTGAGTGAATGTATATACCACCATCTGAACGTGAGTGAATGTATATACCACCATCTGAGCGTGAGTGAATGTATATACCACCATCTGAACGTGAGTGAATGTATATACCACCATCTGAGCGTGAGTGAATGTATATACCACCATCTGAGCGTGAGTGAATGTATATACCACCATCTGAACGTGAGTGAATGTATATACCACCATCTGAGCGTGAGTGAATGTATATACCACCATCTGAGCGTGAGTGAATGTATATACCACCATCTGAGAGTGAGTGAATGTATATACCACCATCTGAGCGTGAGTGAATGTATATACCACCATCTGAGCGTGAGTGAATGTATATACCACCATCTGAGCGTGAGTGAATGTATATACCACCATCTGAGCGTGAGTGAATGTATATACCACCATCTGAGCGTGAGTGAATGTATATACCACCATCTGAACGTGAGTGAATGTATATACCACCATCTGAGCGTGAGTGAATGTATATACCACCATCTGAGAGTGAGTGAATGTATATACCACCATCTGAGCGTGAGTGAATGTATATACCACCATCTGAGCGTGAGTGAATGTATATACCACCATCTGAGCGTGAGTGAATGTATATACCACCATCAGAGCGTGAGTGAATGTATATATCACCATCTGAGCGTGAGTGAATGTATATACCACCATCTGAGAGTGAGTGAATGTATATACCACCATCTGAACGTGAGTGAATGTATATACCACCATCCTGATCACGAAAGGCATATTTCAATAGAAGGGAAAAGTTTATCCCAAAGAGGGTTGGAGCAAGTACACAACCTAAAGATTTCAAACTCTTCTGAAGATGCACCATCAAGCTTGATTATACCCTTCATGCCTTTGTGGAACTATTCCACGATAGACAGAAGAGTAGCGGATCTTCTTTAGTGCTTTGAACAGATCATCACGACTGATCAAATCAAATGTGTCTGGCAGAGTTCAATTAATAACACTATGGAAATTTGTAGTTAAAATAACGATTAAGACAGGCTGGGTTAGTGTAGGAACTGTCTGGGATCGAATAAATTAAGAAACATATATTTTATACAAAATAACAACAACAAAAAGTTGCAAAAAATAAAGTCATTAACATGTATGAATTGGAACAGACAGTACAACAAACTTTAAATAACTGAGAGCGTGCATAATTACCGTGGCGATATATGGGTTTGAGACTCGGACTTAACATTAATCAGCTGAAAAACATATGTGCGCCTTTGAATACAGATGTTGCAGGAGGGCATAATAAATTAATTGGAGGAACAATAAAACAAACAGATCTATGCAACCAGACCTCAACAATGAAGAAGATTACTAAGACAACTAAAATTTAGTAAATTTAAATATTCAAGGCATGTTAAAAGACATGAATGTCTGTAAAAGGTAAAACTCAGAGGGGCCATACCAGAAAGCGGAGAAGAGGAGGACTATGGTGAAGATGGATTCAACATGTGATAAATAAAGCTGACACGGGACAGCAACAGGGACCGGACATCCGGTTTCTGACAGAGAGAAATTTCCAAAGATTATTTGGGGGAAAGTTCTGCGCATGACAAGCCAAGTGGAGGATGATCAATCAAAACGTCTAGTAAGGCGCTTAATTTAAAATGAGTTAGAGGAAATGTTTTCCATGAACCAAAATGTCTGATCTTCTGGTTGTTGGTGTTTCGTTGCTGGATTTACATCTATTTAAAGATGTTGCGTGCATGTTAGAGCACTGCCGGTCCACTTTGTGGTAATGTCTTTTAGTGTACTCAAGAAATTTAGGAGTTATGACTGTGAGCATCCACGACTAACTGCAAGAGTCAACAGAATATCCAGATGGTAATTCAACAATGGTAAGAAGCAACTTTTACATTTCACAAAGACTGCTTCATAATCTTCATTAGCACCATGTACCATAACAATAACTTTAGGCCGCCATGGCTGGCCATCTGACTCGATCCCGGGTCTTCTTGCATCAGGTTAGTGTTGTTCTGATGATGCCTTGTGGCCAAGCCATCTAGATATGTATCTCTCTGCCTTCCATTTGCTCCGTTGCCATCAATTTAGTCAGTTGTCTCCATGTTGTCAAGTTTATTTCTTCTCATAATGTGCCAACCTAAGCTTAACTATCTCCGTCTAATTTCCCTAATCGATTTCCAGAAATCTTAACTATTTACATA
This sequence comes from Cepaea nemoralis, assembly GCA_014155875.1. NCBI lineage: Eukaryota > Metazoa > Mollusca > Gastropoda > Stylommatophora > Helicidae > Cepaea > Cepaea nemoralis. Next base: position 26,211 of record JACEFZ010023482.1, read on the forward strand.
TAATTCATCTAATCAGGTTGCAGTTTTCATATGGTTCTTGAAGAAATGTATCATTCGTTTTTTTTTCTTTCTACTAGACCATAGTATTCTTCGCATTTCCACCAGAAACCACATTTCTCCTGCCGTTATACGTTTCTCAGCTTGCTGCTAGACAAGGGAAAAAACATGTTCACTTATGGTAAATGTTATAGTGTCTGTCTGCTTGAATGCCGTGACCAACTAGTTTCATAAAGACAACAGTTTCATGTATAAGCAGGCAACCCGAATACCCCGAGTACCTTACGTCTGTAAGAATTGCTAACTTGCCGCGTGTACTCTTTTATTCAATTCCTTTCTGTTGTATGGGTGATAGAGATTTGCTCCGGTCATTATCTATCCGCTTTGACTATATTATATTGGTTTACCAAAACTATTTCCAATTCCGTTTCCATACAAAGAATCAGGAGGAAAAACAACCATTATTAACAGCATTCCATTTGTTCAATAGAAGTATAACATAACTACTACTGTACATTACTAACAAACAAAGGTAAAAATGAATGGAGACCGTTACAATTTCACATTTCTTCGTTGTCATTATTTAACAACTAATAACAATTCTTCCTTATAGATTGTAATCGCTGAATGCAATTATTAGCAATAACAGTTTTGATCTCTTTTACGTCGTAAAATGGATCGTTGAGTCACTACCGATAAAGGTGGCAAAATGGGCGCTCCTAAAATACTGTGAGGTGTAAAGTTTCATGTTCCAGTTGAAGTGAGTTTGGCCACTGTTTTAAGGCTTCTGTTGCATCTTTCCCCGGCAAATCCCTCCAGGCATATACATCTATAGACAGCCTCACTTTCTGGAAGGGAAAGCATCTCTCTGATGTTTGCTTTGCTCTCAGATCTTCGCAAACGTATACAGGTGCCACCATTAAGGCAGGGTTTTGGACAGGTGTACTGGCAGAAGTTCCCGGTCACTTTACTTTTATCACACTGACACCTGTAGGATTAAGAATGATATAGAAAATGTATTGGAAATACCAGTATGGTCAGCTACAATGGAATTAATTGTGGGAATGATGCTTCAAAGAAAACTATATAATCTTATTTAGGCACCCAAACCTAAACAAATAATAAACTGTGGCTCATTCAACTGCATTCATGACATGTTTGTTTCTACATAGACACTTTCGGTGCCGTATAACCTGTTATCTTTCGTAATTGAAACCGTGAAAATGTTGCCGCAAGTTTGTAACTTTCACTCTCCTTAGCACATACTTGCCTACAAAAGTGTTGCATCAGTGAGTGGCACCTTACAGTCTTGACAGACCAAAGTATGTGAGTTGGAATATAGCCAAAATTCCATCACAATGCCTGGGCAAGAGCTTCAGAGAAAAATGTGGTGCCCAAACATGTTCCCTCTCTCGGCCTTGCCTTGTGTATTCCAGAGGAATAGGGTAACCAATACGTCTGTAACAATGTGGGCTGCAGACGCTGGCGGCTCAGCGTCAAACCTCCGAGACCTCGCCCCCACGAGCAGGTGGCGAGTGCAAAAGTGTTGCATCAGTAGGGCTTGCAAAATTATCACATTCTTGTGACTTAAATGCCATGGGCCGGCTCCATGGCGAAGGATTACCGGGTTTAACTTCGTAATCCTGCATACCACGTTCGAAACACAGCTGCCGGCGATTTGGCAGCAGACAGCCTTGCGTTGGTTTTTTTTAATAAAATGATATGGGTGCCGGTGGTTCAGAAAGCAATATCAAATTACTGAACGTAAACTTGCTAAGAGATCACAAACAGCCAAGCAATGCAGTTGTTGACTGCAACGTCCTGTAACGGATATGCAGCTAAACTTTGTTAATAATATGCAAATATTTATGGGCCTATATTGTATTTATTTTCAAGGCTGGGATTTGGCCTAGGTTAGTAATGTTTTCTCCATTGGTTTTTATTTATGCCATTGTCGACAGACTACAACTCCGTGTTTCTAGGGAAGGAGAGCCGAAGTAAATTGCACATCTTTAACGGGGCTACTAAAATACACGAACGGCCCATGAAGGAGGAGATGGAAGCTAAACAAATGTCACTGAAGAATGTCTCTATCAGTATTGGGTAATTGAATACGTTGGCAGAAGGTCGTAATATGCGAAAAAGCATCTACTCGCCAAGGCATAAGGAACTATGAATATGACATATGATAGAATATGGAAGATAGAAGATGGAATCGTGACAAAGATCTGACAGTAGTATCAAAATTCTCAACAGCCAAATAACCCGCAGCAAACAATTCTCATGCTTGCCCGTCACCATCAGACACGATGTGAAAGGTCAAGCAATAGTAACAATATTAATCTTGCAAAGATTAGTCAGATCTAGGTCAGATATAACCGAGCTACCGTATGACAGTAGATGGTACTACCTGCATTCTGTTAGAACTGAATGTTTAGTGTGGCTCACCAAACCCAACACACCACACACCAACGGCATCGGGTGGAGAAGCGCAACTTTAGAGGGTACGATCCTTATCCTGGTGCGAGAAAATGCATCCTAAAGACAAAATGTCGTGTCAGGGCAGACCTAGTCCTAAGCCTTGGTAGGTAACTGGTGTAAGATGAAAACTCCGACAGGCCAACAGCATTGCTTTGCTAATCCGGCAGCTTCTGCAGTTTGTCCTGTTCCATGTGTATTGGTGATACCTTTCATCGAGTAAACTAGGCAGGCAGAGAGAGGTATCATGCTGCATAGGCAACACATGGTCTCTACAGTTCAACCCTGACTTTGTGCTATGTAGACATTAGTATGCCTTTTTTTACTTTTTAAAGCAGAATGCAACAAACCATCGTCTGTCAAGACGGCAAGGTGCCAGTGAGAATCTTGCAAAATTGAGAACATGTATCAATTTTGTGTCTATATACGCATGTGAGTCATGAACCGTTTCACAATCAGTAAAGAAGACAACATGGGCTTGTCAAAATAAATGTAGCAGAATGAATCTTGGGACACCGTGGACCACGTAGAAGTAAAATGCTGACATCCTACAAGATCGTAACATGGAATAAAACTGGTTCATAAAAATCACCATGTTTCAGAAGCTGATTTATTGCAGTCACATTAAACATCACAGAGACTTGGATAGAACAGTGGGGGAAGGTACAGTTAGTGGAAACAGAAGCAGTGGTGGAAGGTACAGTTAGTGGAAAAAGAAGCAGTGGTCGACCACTAAGAAGATGGACTAGTGACCTTGCGCATGATAACGCATGCGGTAGGGTAACTAGCAAAAAAATCAAGCATCTTTTCGACGTAGAATTGTCTTTGAAAATCACAAACAACCAATAAATGCTGGGGCTGAATAAGACATCCTGTAAAAGGGCAGGCAACTAAACTTTAATCACATGATCAATTATAGAACCACATGTCGGTGTTGTACACGTGACAAAATAACTCGGCCTCACCTGTATCCTCCCATGTGTCCATTCACGCAGCGTCCTCCATTCTGGCACACAAAGTTCCCCGTACAGTTGTTGGAGCCGCGTTGGATGTTGGCCTGGACTTGCTCGCTTGGATCCTACCAAATTTTCCAGACAATGATAAAAATTTTTTTTTTTAAAATTTTTTA
>JACEFZ010023483.1:0-35256 GCA_014155875.1 Cepaea nemoralis
CTATCACTTTAAGGGCTCCCCTTAGTTCTCATAATAATCATAGCCCACATTTCTAGTGGAACTTGGTGGTATTTAAACTGATACTCGACATTTTCTGTCCAGGCTGATATGGAATCTTCTTTACAGAAAGGTTTAATATATTTTTGTACTTATTAAACTTATTTTCTTCTTGTTGACTTTTAGTTTTAGTAGCAGAGATCTCTGCGTGTGAGTCTACATCCATACCTTTCATCTTTAACTGTGTCTCTGATTCTACTTGTATTTGTTTTTCCTTAACTCTTGCCATTTCGTCTATTTCTCTTTGTTTTATTTCTAAGTCTTTTTGTTTTAATTCTTTCTCCTGATCTAACTGTTTTAGCTTAATCTCCTTATCATGTTCTAACTGTTGTTGCTTAATCTCCTTATCATGTTCTAACTGTTGTTGCTTAATCTCTAATTCTTTTTGCTTAATCTGTTTGTCATCTTCTAGCTGTTTTTGTTTTGTTATCTCAGCTAGTTCTGCAATCTCCTTTTGGTGTTGTCTTTCTCGAGCGCGTTCATCTCTCTCTGCATCTTTTACTTCTTTAAATTTCTTATCAGCATATTGTTCTAAGTCTTTCCCTGTGTATTGTAATTCCTTACCAGCTTTTATGAAGTCCTCTAACGTTGCCATGTTATTGGGAGATTAGATAGATTTGACAGGCACTCGAATATGTATTCACTTATTTATCTTAGATAAGTTTTATTTATCTTAGATATATTATGTTCTTTAATCTCTGAGCACTACAAATAGTACTGCTTGTTTATAACCTGGAAAAAAATTTTTTCCTGAAAACCAGAGCACAAAAATATGCTAATGCATCACAAGCTGAAAAAGAGATGCATTATTAATCACATTGCATGCCAAATACGTAGGTAATACTCATCTTCACGTTGTAGAAAGTCAGTTACAATCGTTTGGTCACTCAGGTGAAATCGTTTGGCACTGCGGCATACACACGAGTTACTTAAACAGCTGTTGTTCACCCTGGTTCACAAGAGCAGCAACAATTAACAAATTGTAAACGACATATTATGTTTGACAAATTGGTACAATCACAATGACATGCCCCCGGACAAATACAACGTATTTAAATTAATATTAATTGTCAATGTCCTGTCTTCGTTCTAACGTTTTATGCCTTTCGTTCCTAATCTAGTTTAATCTATGGAAGTGTTGTGCAGACCAAGTCTAATTTGCATAGCCGAAAGTAGTACCATCGCGACGGTAAACAAATAGAAAAAGTACGAAAAAAATTCAATAAATGCTTTTAAATACATATAAATGTACTAATAATGTTTAAATAAATAAATATATTCATTACTAACTTAAATAAACAAATAATAGTTAATATAAAGCACAGATTCAGGCGGGCAGCAGCTTGGCGATTTGTAAACAATTAGATGCTGGATGCGAATGGCGTAAAACAACTGCTTGTCAATCGTAATACGTCATAGGCGCAGCGCTATTTTTAGCTTGCAAAAATCGATAATGTCGGCCGCATGTGTATTGCTCCGCCATGAATCATATTTGGTAATTATTCATAAACAAATAGGTAAATACATAAATAAATGAAAGAGAATCATTATATCAATACTTACAACTTTGAAGAACACATATATAAGTAAACACTATTTCAATAATCACAAATAAACATTATTTTGTCACGATAGGCACAGTTCAGCTCGCACTTGTTCTAGTCTGCACACGTCATCAGTCACTGACACACATTAAACCCTGTAATTCTTATTAGTAACCTTAGTCTAGAGCCGTGGGTGAGTGTATTAGCTTGAACATTTGTTCAAGCCACACTTCTGAGACCACTTTAATCCTAGCCTGTCAACAACCAATGTTTTCAGGCATTACAGGATTACTTCTCTCGCACCACACAAAGAACATGCAAGTCGTCTCATCTCATCTCATCTCATCATGTTCCTCTTGTACCTTGCGGTTTCCTAACCCTATTGCTAATCGCTATCTATTTGGCTACAGAAAAAAAACCTATCAATTGTCAAAGACTCGACCGCATCCCCTTCGCCAGGAAGAGCAGTCAATCATGAAGAGACCAGGAGGGGATACGTGCCCGAGGGAAGGGCATGGGACACGCGACATGAGACACGCAGGCGGTGTTCAGAGAGTTAGCACTCTAATCACGATAACATCACGCCTCGTGGTAGCCACAGAGAAGTTGAGTATACACTCAACTTGCCACGTCTGCCATCAGCGTGCCATGTGAGGCAACACGCACCAAGGTGAAGGTCAATCCGCGTGGTGTGTGACCACGGGAGGAAAGATTGGCAGACGGCCGGACGGGACTTGTAGTATACACCTCGTTAGAGTAGCGATAGGGGTATTTGTGTTTATTTGTGTAGAAAGTTAGCATAGGGGTAGCAGCTCGTGATAGATAATACTGTGGCTGTATGTTGTGTGTTTCAATAGTGACTGTTCACTGCTTGTAGCGAGCCAACGGCAATAAATGTACCATTTAATTTCCTCGCACACGACTTGCAAGTTTTCTTGTATGGTGTGCCAGAAGTACCCGATGATGCCTGTCAGTTGAGTTGTTGACAGGCAAGGGTAATTGTGGTTGTCAGAAGTGAAGCTTGAACGTAAGGTCAAGCTAATCCACTCATCCACGGGCTCTGGACTAGGGTTTAATTTTTGTAGTGACGGTAATTTGTGCAAACGAGTGCAATTTGCGGCTAGAAATATGCCTATCGTGACGAAATATAAGTGTTTAATTGTGTTTATTTAGTGAAATCATGTATTCTGCAAAGCTGTAAGTATTAATATTCTTGTTTTCTTATATTTATTTATGTATTTACCAATTTATTCTTGAATAAGCACCAAACATGATTCAGGGCGGAGCGATACACCGCCAGCCGACAATATCGATTTTTGGAAACTAAAAATAACACTGTGCTGTGACGTGGAGTGATTGACAAACAGTTGGCCTGCGTCATTAGCATAAAGCCATCGAGTGTTAACAGGATCGCTTAGCGGCTGCCCGCCTGAATCTGTGCTTTATATCGTTTATTATTTATTTATTTGAATTACTAAATGAATATATTTATTTATTTAAACATTATTATGGTATTTTTATTCATTTAAAAGCAGTTATTCATATTTCTGGTTCTACTTTTTCTTTGTTTACCGTCACGAAGGAACTATTTTTTGCCGAGCAGATGAGACTTGGCTGCACAACGCTTACAGAAATTAACTAAGTTAGTAACGAAAGCCAATTACTGTTAGAACAAAGACAGGACATTGACATTAAATTTAATTAATACATATTCTAGTTGTTCGTGAGTCTGTCATTGTCTAAGTCATTGTCCTTAGTTGTCGAGTGAATCATATCGTGCAGTAGACGTGTTTACTACTGCCCTGCATATCAGAGGGCGAGCAACAGCTAAGTACTTACGCCGATGTGCCAAATATAGTGTCCTACTTACGAAACGTGTCTCCTCCCGAAGGTACCAAACAAGGTGACCGGTGTCAACGGAGCTTACGTTCCCTGATTCTCGGGAACATTAAGTTGAGTATACCTATATTTTTGGCATGCATTGTGATTAATAGTGCATCTCTTTTTCAGCTTGTGAGACACTATCATATTTTGTGTGCTCTGATATTCCAACATAGAATATTGTGCAACACATAAACTGGAAATAAAATTAATATTCCTCAACGAGGAACAAATAGATAACATTGTAGATAAATAGGTAAATAAACAAATCAGTGTAGGTAAACGCTAGCCAATTACCAGATAACATGGCGACTTTAAGTGACTTTATAAAAGATGGTAAAGAGCTACAATACACAGGTAAAGAGCTACAACAATATGCTGATCAGAAATTTAAAGAAGCAAAAGATGCTGAGACAGCTGAACGTATAAGAAAAGAGAATGCAGAAAGAGACGAACGCGCACGAGAAAGAGAACAAGAAAGACAGCATCAAAAAAGAGATTGCTCAACTAGCCGAGATAACAAAACAGAAACAGCTAGAAGATGATAAGGAGATTAAGCTAAAGCAATTAGATCAGGAGAAAGAATTGAAACAAAAGGAATTAGATCTAAAGCAAAAGCAAATAGATCAAGAGAGAGAACTAAAGCAAAAAGAGATAGATGTAAGGGAAAAGCAAATACAAGTTGAATCAGAGACACAGTTAAAGATGAAGGGTATGGATGTAGACTCACACGCAGAGATCTCTGCCACTAAATTAAGAAGTCAACAAGAAGAAAATAAGTTCAACAAATACAAAAATATTATCAAACCATACTGTAAAGATGATTCCATATCAGCCTGGACAGAGAATGTAGAGTATCAATTTAAATATCACCAAGTTCCTTTAGATATGTGGGCTTAAAGTAATAGAGTCTATTCCTATTGAACTTAGATCTAGCTATCAATACATCCATGATAGGATTATGCAGCACTTTTTACTTGATGCCCCTGGGTATCAGGTTCAGTTCTCAAATTTAAAACCTAAACCTAGTGAAACTTTTATAGATTATTTTTCAAATGTGCAGAGTGTACTAAACAGGTGGCTTAAAGCAGCTAACACAGGTAAAGACTTTGATAGATTAAAAAACCTAATAGCTATGGACAAGGTTATATCTACTATACCTTCTCCTTTTGCTAAGTTTTTGCAGCAGTCAGACATTGAGAACATCGAGCAGTTCGAAAAAAAAAGGCTCAGCATATTTTTCTTCTAACAGAGAGATTTTTAAGACCTCAAGTGGACTCTGAAATAGTTTTCCTTTGTGAAAGACCAACCCAAAAACCATCAGAGCAACAGAAAACCGTTTCAGAAATATGATAAGAAAGACAGAAAAGTGGAAAAATGTATTTATTGTCAACAGATGCATGACACTTATTCTATGTGCGACAAATCGCCGAACTATCCGGCGCATCTTGAAAATGTTATCAAGAAGCAGCAAAATAAAAGATCGGCATACAGGCGGGCAATCAAATGTTTTTTTTGTTCCTGTTATGGCCATTATTCTAATAAGTGCCTTGGCCGCCAACGTATGAAAGCTAACAATGCTATTTTGATTGACACCTCTTCAGATAGTGGTAGTGAGTATGAGTGTGAGGGTGAAAATGAAACTGAAGTTGACTTGCCTTTCAACCAAGCTGAGGATGTGTGTGGTGCAAACGATATGTTAAGCTTTGACAGCTGTGAACGATGTCATCAGTTCCATGCAGACGGAAAGCTGAAATGTGGACATACAGTACCATGCTCATCCGAGAGTGTAAATGCAGCACTAGCCTCCAGAGGCAATTTGGTGTTCCACAATGCAATGGTCAATAATATACCAGGCCAATGTTTGCTGGATAGTGGCAGCACCCTTATTGGTCTTCGAAAAGAACTAGTGAGTCCGGGTGATTACACAGGTGACACTGTGAAATGCCGAACCTTTTCGGGTAACGTTGAGATCTACCCTTTGGCAAAAGCCCACATTAATACTCCTTTTCTTTCGGGTACCTTTACTTGTGCAATACTTGACAACCCTTGTACTGATTTAATTTTGGGTGCTTACCCCAACTGAAACAATGTACTAGTGATGAAATAGTTGCATGGGAGAAATTAAATGCAGCTAAGGCAACAACCAGAGTTGACACTTCAAAACATCATGACCCATTACAAGATGAGACACTACTAATGCTTTTTCCAACCAGCACAGATGACACAAACACACAGAAATTTATACACCAGCAGAAATCTGATCTTAATGTGGCTCCATATTTAAACTTAATGAAACAAAGAGCCAAAATCACCAAACATACATCAGTGTTATCTAGATTGAAGAATGGCATTTCAACTAGATGTCATACTACAGGTAACCATGAACAGGTGTTACCTGAACAACACCGTTTAACTGTGCTAAAGAATGCACATAAAACACCGTGTGCTGGTCATCTGGCATACAACAATAACAGGCCAGGGTTTTTCAATAATATAAAATTATTTTGTCATAATGTATTTGCTTGTAATGTCTGTCAACAATTAGTACAAATGTTTAAGAGTGGACATCCTACAGCTGAAGTACAACCCTTGACACTGGCACCCAAGCCATTTGATAGAGGAAGGGTCAGTTCTACCACAAGCACACAAACAAAGGTGCGAAAACAAGTCATCTTGATCTTGATCAAGACAGATTTAGGCTACTTCCATACAAACGAAATGGCAAGGACCATTCAAGGTGATACATAACCATGGTACATGTTGACGATGGAATGTCGATAAACAGACACTTAGAGATATTCCATGTCAACATGCGAAAACCTCACTTTTCAAAACAAGAGACAGAAGTAGTGACAGACGAACAGAGTGCACCAACACCTAGTGATCAGACGACAGACATACAGAGCGCAACTACACTGGTTAGCAAGACTGGCAAATCCGACGAGGGGCATACATTTAGTGAACTTACAGAATACACATGAATATATCAGAATACTGATGACTGGACAATACACTTACTGAAACTGAGACATGCCTTTGACAGAGTGCGACTCTTCGGTCTCACTGTCAAACCAAGCAAAGTGGAAATAGGCCTCAAAGAAATGTAATTTTTTCGATCATGTCATCTTACATCTCTTGGTGTCATCTGACAAGGCCATGTCAAGTTAAAACTGACAATCATTAAAAAAAAAAAAAATTATGAATCTGACCATGCCGACCACATAGAAGCAGGTCAGAAGCCTTTTGCGATTAGTAAATTACTCAGAAATTAAAATTATATTGTTGAATGTCTTAAAAGCATTTGTAAAATGAAATGTCAAAGATGCATTATTAATTTCTGCATTGTCAAAAATGAAAATCTTTTTTTGTAATATTCCAATCCTCCGCTTGCCTAATCCTAGGCTCGTTTATTATTCTAGGACAGATGCCAGCAGTACTAGGCCAATTTTTTGAGGGCATCTTCCATCCGATTTGCTACGTGAGCCGTAAGATCACACCTGCCGAGTCCAGATATTCCATATCACAGTTGCAACCCTAAGCGTCATCTATGCGGTGAGAAAGCTCAATCTAATTCTAACGGATGTTCACTGCAGTGTCCAGACCGACAACTCCCCGATCACGGTCATACAGAGTGGTGTGCATCGAAATGACCAGGATATACAGGTGGTCACTAATTTTACCATCTGGGGTAGAAATACCTGAAATCCCACATATAAATGTAGAGTGATAGTTAGTACATGAATATATTATATTATTCTATGTAAAATAGGTTACATATACATCGACAGGATATGCTTAATCATGTACCAAGAACAGTGAACTATCATGTGTCCGTAGACATTAAGGCAAAAACTGTGCTGCAGAACGTAAATATCACCGTGTGAACAAGGACAGATAATTACCAACTAAGCTCCATTCCGGTGTATCATTTGTGTGAAGCGCAGAAAACAGTGTCAGAACAATGCTTAATTACAGACACGAAAAGACTGAGCTACGACACCAGCGAACTCTACACGTGCACTACCGATAGAACATTATGATGACTGTGCAAAGTATTTCAGATACCCAGGCAAAGTGTGTAGATATATTATGCCTATACAAGCAATGTACAAACATGAAGGCAACTACTAACCTGTGGAAACTGAATAACATGTATATAAACTTAATGTGATATGTAATATAATATTTTAAGATAATGACAAAGTAGATGTAGGTTAGGGAAATATAATAGTTCTCATTTATTTTAATAGAATAGGTATTACACTAATTAACCCATTTACTTAACTTAATTGTAACGTAAAATATTAGTTTAGATATAACAAGAGTTAATTATAAATTAAATTAAATTTATGATAAGAATAGTACCATTTAGATTATTACATTTCATTTACCTTCAGTCTAATTTAGTTTATTCCATCTTAATAAAACCATACCATCTATTAAACATTACCATTTATTAGTATCATCATTTTACATCAGAATAGGTTAAAAAGAGTAGATAAGTGAACATACATCATTTACACCATTTAGATTAATATAATTCAATTGTACATGTAAAAACATTATTTAGCATAGTATTTAGAAAATTACATAATTTGTGTTCACATCATCCATGTAATTAAGGTACATAACTCACATCACATCCATTACATGTAAATAGTTAAATTACATCCCTTAGATTAGATAAACATAACGATTAACATACACACATCACATAATTAACAGGACAAAAATGTATTTAACACATTAAATACTTATTGATAGAATTAGTATTATTATGTTAGAATGTATAGTTTTATGTCAGTGTAATATAGTGGATGATGAGACCAAGGGAACAAACCATCAACCCTTTCTCATCCGTGTAAATATATTGTAAATACATGACTCGTGCAGCGATTTTCGCACAGTCATTGAGCTCAAATTTCTCAAACTGAGCCAAATCTGTACAGTGTCACTCCAAGGTTTTTAAATAATCAGATGAATTAGTGTGGAAGGATAATAGATGTGTGACAGAAGTAAGGGTGAAAGCAGTGTGACAGAAGTGTGAAAGTGAGAGCGAATGGAAAATAGACAGAAGAGAGTGAGATTGGTCAGCGAATTCTTCTGCTGCCTGGTTCGAATTTTAATATTTGTCTGTGTTAGTGTTGGTTTTCGTTAGTGAAAATGTGCTAGTATAAATGTGTGTCTGCAATATAGTTTAGAACTTACATTACAGTATTTTGAGTTTCATAACAAGAGAATGTAGTCACGAATTAGTGTTATGCACCTGTTTGTGGACGCATTTAACCAAATTATGACACTTAAAAAACTAACATACATACACATAGGACTTAGAAACATAGTTTAGAAGTTAGATTAGTAAGTTAATTACATCCAAACACGCAAACAACCAGAAAAACAAACATAAATTACATACACTTTTTGTAGATCAAAGGAAGATAACTTCGGGTCAGGGGACATAATAGACAACGAAGAACTATCTTAACAGTGCAATAGAACTTTACACGCGGAAGCGATGTAGGTAAAGCCTGTCGCGCACACTCTTGTATAAAGGTTGTTAAATATTATATGGGGGACATGAAGAATTCATGTGTTGACCCTAAGAAAGTCAACTTTGTATGGGTAGTAAGTTAATTTACTATGTGAGGGCAGGTCTTATAAGACAACGGTCCGGTTCAGACATACCTCTAATAAATATAATATAGCATGTGAGAAGAGGGCTCACGCCAACCAGACAAGTTTGTGGCGATTGCCAGTAGCCACGTAAAGTTTTGCTACATTGTGACAATAGCCAGTAGAAGTCTATTACATTACCCAAAACCAGGTTACCTAGAGTCTTTGACAAAAATTAGAGACACTAATTTTTTATAACCTCTTGCGTCACAACCAATGAGTGAAAGTTGATGACGCAACACAGGAGGGGTGGGTGTGTGTCAAAGACTCGACCGCATCCCCTTCGCCAGGAAGAGCAGTCAATCATGAAGAGACCAGGAGGGGATACGTGCCCGAGGGAAGGGCATGGGACACGCGACATGAGACACGCAGGCGGTGTTCAGAGAGTTAGCACTCTAATCACGATAACATCACGCCTCGTGGTAGCCACAGAGAAGTTGAGTATACACTCAACTTGCCACGTCTGCCATCAGCGTGCCATGTGAGGCAACACGCACCAAGGTGAAGGTCAATCCGCGTGGTGTGTGACCACGGGAGGAAAGATTGGCAGACGGCCGGACGGGACTTGTAGTATACACCTCGTTAGAGTAGCGATAGGGGTATTTGTGTTTATTTGTGTAGAAAGTTAGCATAGGGGTAGCAGCTCGTGATAGATAATACTGTGGCTGTATGTTGTGTGATTCAATAGCGACTGTTCACTGCTTGTAGCGAGCCAACGGCAATAAATGTACCATTTAATTTCCTCGCACACGACTTGCAAGTTTTCTTGTATGGTGTGCCAGAAGTACCCGATGATGCCTGTCAGTTGAGTTGTTGACATCAACACTAAACGGTGTGCTCGCTACGAAGTCAGTCCCCAGTCTGACTTTCCTACCCGCGTGGCTACACAGCACGCGGAAGGACCTTGTGCGTCCTTGGGCTTTTTGCGTGCCGCCACACACAGCACGCCTATAGCAGCTGTCCTCTGTTGAGTGGTAATCCACTCCTCCGTGGCTATCACGTAGGCGTGATTCTGTCGTGACCAGAGTGCTAACTATCTGGTCGATGCCTCCGTGTCTCGTGAGAGAACTAGTTAATAGTCCCCCTTCCTATCACCTACCCTGCCCTCATATCGGGGCACTGTGTTACCTCTAATCTACTTGAGGTTGACCACTCTTCCCGGTGGTCTTCTATCTTGAGGCAGACCTCAGATCCCTATCCTTCAGTCTTTGACACACAGCAATTGAAACATTGCTTTTAACACAGTCTATATTAATTACATATAAACGTCACATTAATCTCTTTTACAGTAAGGGATTAATGCCCTTAACAAATGCTTCAGTTGATAGTCAGACTCGATGTTCTGTGTTTAATGTCGTTACATCACTAAGTGAAGCCTAGCCAATCACGGTCTGCCATTGTTTTCTAAAACAGTGAATCAATACACGTAATCAGTCTTTGATATCTTTTGTCATCTCCGCAATAGATAAATATATTCACTGTTACCGTCATGTTGGGAAGCAATTCTGAATCGTTTCATGTTAACGTTCGATTGGCAATCACTAAAATGGACAAATTAGGCTTTGAATACTGTAAATCAAGAATACGAAATCTTTAGACATTTACTAAATATGAACATCAAATTAAATTTCCTATTAACAGTAACTTATCTCGGAAACAGAAATACTGTATCTATATTGAAAGTCATAGTGGTTAAAAAAGAACAGCAATGGAAGAGTACTTCTTATGAAAAGAGGCAGCGGACAAAGTACACCTGACGACAGTATAAACACCACGGGCATGCACATTCCTAAAGCAGAGGATAATGACGAAATGCTGATGATGTTTAAGTTAAACACTGCACTTGCATGTCTGTTTACAATATTCACGAATGTAGTAACGCAAGTAAGATGTGTACGCGTGTGTTTATTTTGTTGACGAGGAAATACATTTACTGGTGTTGTAATGGCTTCAAGTAATGCTACATTGTGATGTATACAAGTGTACATGATGTTACTTAAGAAGTGTAGTAAGTAAACACAAGATAAAGGATCCATGCTCCCGCCACAAGGAGAATTGAGTGTATGGTGCTATCTCCATATTATTGTTTACCTTTGGACACTAGATGGTTGATGTGGGCAATCTACAGCTTTCCATCCAAGAACATTTCATGATATTAATCTTGGGCTTGAAGCCGAGAACAGATACAAAGCATATCGCCACATCCATGTGGATTCTAATACATGACCACTGGGCCAACTGGCGAACGACCTAACCGTTGCCCTGCCGAGGCACTCTTCAGTTGTAGAAATATCACAGAGGGTGTTTTTCTTGTTAGATTCCTTGAGGTACAGATACGTCCTCTATTGTGATAATGGCGTCAAACGACACAGAAACATGTTCTGTTCAGAACCCAACCAACACGTATACTGCGTTTATTGTCATATTTGTAACACCGTTGCCATATGTGAATGTTTGACAGTGATTCTCATAATATGGAAGAACGGCAAAATTGCATGAAACCACTAACATATTTGTGGCATCTCTTGCTGTGAATGACGGTATGCTAGCAATTTCGTTTATTTTCAGTCACATAATAGCTGTCCTAGAGAATTCATATGCATTGAATTTGTCGCATCAAATCAACAGTGTTATGTATGGAGTTATTACTGGAATCACTAATATGACAATGTTGCATTTGGCAATCATTGCAATAGACCGATTCACTAATGTTGCCTATCCGTTTCACTATATGAAGGAGGTAACGAAACGCCGTACATTCCTAACTCTAACTGTTTTGTGGGGTATAGAAATCGTCGTGGTGATTATCAGTGCTATTGTTTTCAATGTTGCTATCTCTGGAATGTGCGACACTTTGAACCAACCAGTAATTTATTTCTGCATATTTGCTATTATTTATATGCTTATATTCGTTGTCATTTTTATTTCTTATATGAAAATCGCTTGCTTGGCTTTCCAGCACAAGAAGGCCGCTAATGCACGAAGGCTACAGGCCACGGATAATGAGCTGAGAAACAATCGCCTTGCCGCTGTCAGAAGTGTCAAGTACTTTGCCTTTATGTTTGGTGTTTTTACTCTGTGCACTTTTCCAATTCTTCTATGCACTGGAATTGCGTATTCTTACAGCATTCCAGATTATCTTTACCTGGCATCTTTCTATTTGGTTCATGTTCATTCAGTTATTAATTTCATAACTTATGGAACAACCAACAGGGATTTTTCAATAGCTTTTAAGAAAGCAATTTCTAACTTAAATTCGCAATGCTGTAGAAAGTTTAATGTGTGAAACTTGGTAAGTAAATTTAATATAAGCAAATTTCAAATCTTGCACATCTTTGAACACAGAGAGAAGAAAGCGCAGAAACATAAATTGCGCTTGCTCTGATCGAAAAAAAATGTTTCATTGTGGTCTATTCAGATAAATTAATTTATTATGGCCTTTCCAGAGTAATTGTTGAACTCCGCTGATGCAATTCTTCCATGCAACCATCTCAGTCCATGCAACATCAGTTCTCTTGGGCCGCCTCTTCCTCTTTCCCTACTGATCATTCTTGTCGTCGCGATGTGTTCCAACGACTATGTCAACTTGGATTATATTTTTTTGGTTTAAATTTCTATGTGATATATAACTATTTAAACCTTACACGTGTATTTTACTACCTAAAATAAGGAAAATGACTTAGAAATAAAAAAATAAAAAAATACAAGGATACTAATATATAATTGTTCCAATAGTATGATTAACATCACTAATGTCAACTCATTGCAAGATGCAGTACAATACTGGCCTACATCAGCTCCAATTGAAGATGTCAACAAAGTTCAATTTGACTGCAGTTTTCTTTTGAATTATTCTTGCTGGCTCCTGAAAATGTACGAAAAAAAGGGGAAGATGAACTACAAATAAAGCGTGTCAGCATGAAGCAAGAGAGAATAAGGTTGAGAGAATAAGGCTGTTACATTGTTATATTAATTGAGTTAGTAGTCAGTCGGGTGGGTGGGTGATTAGTTGGTTGGTTGGTTGGTTGGTTAGTTAGTTAGTTAGTTATCTCACTAGTTAGTTGATTCAATCGTTCATTCGTTCGTTCGTTTAATTGTTTGTACTTTCGTACAATTGTTTGTTCCTTCGTTTGTTCGTTCTATTATTTGTTCCTTTGTTCGTTCGATTGTTTGTTCGTTCGTCAAGTTTTCGTTGATTCGTCAATTTTTTGTTCGTTATTTCAAAATCTTCGTATGTTCTTTTAATTTTTCGTTTGGACGTTTGTTCGTTGGTTCGTATGTTGGGCGGTTGGATGGTTAGTTAGATCATCCTTATTGCATATAGAACTATTAGTTCATAGGTACCCACATGCCCTCCTAAGTACCTCTCTCTTTCTCTTCCTCTCTCTCTCTCTCTCTCTCTCTCTCTCTCTCTCTCTCTTTCTCTCTCTCGTCTCTCTCCTCTGTCTGTCTGTCTGTCTGTCTGTCTGTCTGTCTGTCTGTCTGTGGCGACTGACGACACTGGTTCTGAGTTTGTTAACTATTCTTCTTTTTGGTTTCGCGTGGGAAAAAAAAAATTGTGTTGCGTATCCCTTACGGGACGTTGCAGTCAACACCAGCATTTTTTCAGCTGCTGTTGATGTACTAGGCAAGTGTTACGTTCAGTAGTTTGCCATTGCTTTCTGAACGACCGGCCCCTATACCTTTTTCGAAAAAACCAGCATCGCCGTGTTTCGAACCCGGGTATACGGGCTCACAAACCGCGTTCGTAAGCCCTTTTTAACTGTCTGTTGCATCGTTATGAAATGTAACCTGCCGTCTTATATTTACCACATCCAAAGAATATATCTTTGATAGGTCCAAAGGCAACTTAAATCATGGAAAGCGGCGATAGTTCTTTGATGTTTAAGCGAAAAAACTAATGAATTCACGCTAACAAACTTGTTCTACAGTAATGCCCGTCAGTTCGAGTGACGACACACTGCGTATCCAGATTCGTATGAGAGTGTGTGCATTGTGTAAAATTAGTAAAGACAGAGAATTTGCAGGGTATGGGGTAAATAGTATGGAATCGAAATAGAAATTGACAGGAAAGTGGAAGAAATATATTTCTAACCTTGTTTTTCATTTCCTACTTGTTTCTTCAGCTGCTGGTTAATAATGTGGACACAAGGAGTCATGTTACTAGGAAGCATTTAACTCTTTATATGGAGTTCGTTAAAGATTCCAAACAGCTGTGCATTAATGTGCTTATGGAATGACTAGAGATGATACTGCAATTTAGTCATCATGTGTTAATTTTTAAGGAACTGTTTAGGGTGTAAATGAGACTCGTACGGCGAAAGTCTCGAGCAGCTATGGCTATGCTCTTCTATCAACTTGTCGATTTGATATTTCTTGCATTTTGGCGCCTGTTTAACAAGGGGAAACAATTCTAGCTTGAAATACGTTTCTGGAAATGGTATGTTTTCCCTTCGGAGCCATACCTATATTGCTTCCTTTGTGCTCGATGCCGTACGTATTTTGTCTTCTTGGGCAACAACATTGTGATATGATGCATTGTCCATAATTAGACAAGGCGGATTATCTAGGGATGGAAGGACTGTATTCTCGAGCCAATCTCTAAATACATCACCATTCATCTAATTATGATAATCCCTATTGTCTGTATGCTTTGATACAAATACGAGTATAGTGTTCCATTATGAGTACTACCAGCGTGCGTTATGGCCAAACACTGTCATTTACTACTGAGCACATATCGCTTTATCTTTCCATCCACTGATTGTCGTTCCATTTCACTTGTGCGGTGCGCACTGATCCAGGTTTCATCCATATACACTATGTCATAATTGTCTATGCGCATTTCCCTAATTTGACGTAGGAATTTGCTTCTTCCGGTACAATGGCGACGACGTGACTCATCTATTCTTCGGGATGACGCTGGTTTGGTGTTTTTTTCTTTTTCAGTGTTTTTCCTGTGGATTATGTGGTGTTATTTCGTTTTCGTTTATTGGAAGTGTTCAAAAGAAGCCACGGAAGGCAGATGGTGAATCAAATTTTGAGGGCAACCGACAGATATTGGTTGGTTATGGTCTCAAGTTTCACGACGGCAGGCAGAGGAGCTCTCTCGAGTCAATGGCTGCGGTCAAATGACCAGTACGGTTACTGCCATAGAGGAAAGCAACGACAAACTACTTCTTTAAAAGTGCCTAGTACATTATGATTCGCCTAAAGACTGATTATCGTAAGACAAGGATCATCATCATCATCAAATGCCGTGCCGGCTGGCGTAGGCGTTCATTGCTCTCCATAGATCTCGGTCTTTGGTTTTCTGGATCAACTCTGCTGCTGATATTCCTCCATGCCACCTTCTCAATCCATCCAGCATCACTTCTGTTGGTCTACCTCTGCCTCTCTTCCCCTCGATCTTTCCAGTTGTTACGATGTTCTCCAAAGCCTCTCTTCTCATCACATGACCGAAGAAAGCTGTTTGTCTCCGTCTTATTGTTGTATATAATGTTCTAGTTTCGTTAGCCTGTTTCAGGCAGTCGTCGTTAGTTACTCTGGCAGTCCAAGGAATTCGCAACATTCGTCTCAGGAACCACATCTCTGTTGCTTCTAATTTCTTCTTAATTTGTTCATTTACATTCCAAGATTCACTGCCATACAGCAAAACTGGTTCTACATAGCATTTCAGCACTCTCTTTCTTACATTCAGTGATAGTGACTTATTGCATAAGATACTCTTCATTTTCTGAAATGCGGCTTTTGCCTGCCCTATTCTGCTCCTAATCTCTGTTGTACATCTTCCATCTGATGTTATAAATGCCCCTAGGTATCTAAAATTATCAACTTGGTTAAGGATTTTCCCTTCTATTTCTATGTCACATTTTGGTGTCACCATTTTCTTTGATATTACCATTGTTACTGTTTTCTTGATATTCAAGGAGAGTCCTTTCCTTGCACTCTCTGTTACTACAACGTCTAGACAAGGATAGAGACGTTAAAATTAGCAACATGGAACGTTAGGACGTTAAACGACGACGACAAATTAGAGAACATAAAACAAGAAATTAAAAGAGAAAAAATTAATATTCTAGGGATGTGCAAAACGAGATGGACAGGAGCAGTCATCAAGGTAGATGAAGATTTTAAGGTTATTTATTCTGGAGGTGAAGACCGTCATACGGGAGTGGCTATTATTTTGGACTGGAAAACATCAAAATCTTTTCAAGGATATTGGGCCGTGTCGGACAGAGTTCCACTAGTTAAATTAAGTGGCAGACCTTTTAGCATAAATATTATTCAAGTATATGCCCCAACAGGATAATCCAGTGAAGACAGTGTAGAGGAATTTTATAATGACATAGAACCTGCCTTAAAGAAATGTAAAAATTCAGAAATAAACATCATAATAGGAGACTTCAATGCAAAAGTAGGAAATCAAGGTGATAGATACACAGTAGAAAACTATGGTTTGGTGAGAGAAATGAAAGAGGATACAGACTCGTAGAGTGGGCAAAAGAACAGGAAATTATTGTAGGAAACACCTGGTTTAAGCAACACCCTAGAAGATTATGGACATGGAGGAGTCCTGATAGCAGGATCAGAAACCAGATTGACTACATTCTGATTAGCAAAAGATTTAGAAACGCACTAACAATAGCAAAAACAGTTCCCAGTGCTGATTGTTATAGTGACCGCAGACTACACACAGGAACACTGAAGATAAAGTTGAAGAAGTCAATTACATAACAGGAAACACTAAATATGATTTTTGTACATTGAGTAATGACAAGGAAATACAAAACAAATTCAACATAGAAGTACAGAACAGATTTGATATATTATCTGATCTAGAGATATTATTCCAGGATGTGGATGATCAATGGGAAATGTTGAAGAATTCAATCAGTTTGGCTGCAGAAACAACTATTCCAAAATTAAAGGTGGGTCGTAAGAAATGGATGACAGAAGAAATTTTACAACTAATGGAAACAAAAAGACTCAACAAAAATGATTCTGCCAAATATGAAGAAATTCACAGACAAGTCAGAATATTATGTAAGGAGGCAAAAGAAGCATGGTTTGAGGAGAAGTGCTTAGACATTGAAAAACAACACAACAGTAAAATACCAAATTAGTGCAAAAAAGAATTCAGGAACTTACTAATACACCGACGCGGAATGACACACCGACGCCGAACAACAACAAACGACTAACGACAAAAACTGCTAAACTTCGAAATACTTTAAATAGAAAAGAGATTTTTGCTACTTGGAATGTTACTGGTCTTGGATATAAGGAACCAGCTCTTGTAGAGTTCATGAAAAAATCAAATATTCAATTATTAGGACTCGCAGACACTAGGAAAAAGGGGCAGAACACGAAACGAACACATGAAGGTTACGTTCTTATATGGAGTGGCGTCGACCAGCGAGCTACAGCCAAACATGGAGTTGGTTTTTTGTTACATCCATCAAAGCGAAAGCCATTATCAACACTAAATTTATATCAGAAAGGATAATACTAGTACAGATCAAAGAAGGAAATAGAACAACAACTTTTATACAAACATACGCCCCATGTAATGACACTTACAGTGACAAAGACAAAGAGAATATTTTGATAAACTTGCAGACACGTTAAATAATGTCAAGGATACAGATGAACTTATTGTGATGGGTAATTTTAACGGACGAATAGGCACACGAAGAACACCGTAGGATGATTGCATGGGGCCATTCAGCGACACAGAGACTGAATGTAACAGCAATGGTCATCATCTACTCAACATATGCTCGGAACATGGACTAATAATAGCAAATAGTTATTTTTAACATCGTCGTAGCCACACCAAAACCTGGTATAAATGGAATGACATAGACCAAGCATCTCAAATTGACTTTATTCTAATTAGGAAATCAGACAGATGGCTACTATTAGATTCAAGAGCACTCCCAAATACAGATGTTGATACTGATGACAAACCAGTCATAATCAAAAAGATTTCACCACACAGGAAAATAAGAAACAAAAAGGTAACAACACATGTCATCAATTATAGGAGGCTGCAGGAAAATACGGTTAAATACGAATTCAATCAAGAAATCCAAAACCTATATAAGAACATCCCTGATGACCACTCGAGCGTAGATAAGGAATGGACATGTTTCAAGGCTGCCATGCTCAACACACTGGAAAATAAATGTGGAACAAAGAAAGAAGGGCAGGACAAAAGATTAAGAACAGCTTGGTGGAACAACGAAGTTAAAGACAGCATATTCAAAAAGAAGGCAGCATTCAAAAAGTGTATCACAACTAAATCTGAACAGGACTATATTACTTATAGAATAGCACGACGTAATGCCAAACGAACAATTAGAGCATCTAAAGATGAATCCTGAAGAATATATGGTGAACAGATGGCGACCCTTAGCAAAGACTGCCCAAGAGAATTTTATAAACGTGTCACCACAATGAGAAACAGAGATGCATGCTACAACCCAACCACCATCATAAACAGCAAAAGAGGTATACCGATATTTAACCCACAACAAAGACTAGCAAGGTGGGCAGAATACTTTCAAGAACTACTTAACCCCACACATAACATAGAAAACCTCACTTTTGTGCCTAAAAGCCAGGGAAAGCAAGAACCAAATTTCATACCTGCAGAAGTCAAAGCAGTTATACAGAAAAGTCCTAAAAACAAATCACCAGGTCCAGATGGAATAACCACAGAAGCTATTCAGGCCTGTGGGGAAACAGGAGTTAAATGGCTAACAAGAATTTTTAATATAGCATGGGAAGAAAGAAAAGTCCCAGATGATTGGCAACAGGCAATAATAGTACCAATATGGAAAAAGAAAGGCAATACGAGAGAGTGCGAAACATACAGAGGTATATCCCTCCTGAGCCATGTAGGGAAAATGTATGCAAAACTATTGGAACAAAGAGCTAGACCAATAGCTGAACAACAGTTAAGCAAAGCACAATTCGGTTTTCGGAAAGGTAAAAGTTGCACTGATGCATTATTTACACTTAGACAAATTTGTGAAAAAACTATCGAATATAGTGACCAGCAGAATATTGTGTTTGTAGATCAGGAAAAGGCTTTCGATAGAGTAGACAGATACAAATTATGGACCATCCTTGAAGACTATGGGATACAAGGGCAATTGCTAGAAAACATCATAGCCATGTACCACTCAAGCCAAAGTGCAGTAAGAACACAAGAAGGTATATCAGATATGTTCACAGTCAATACAGGAGTGAGGCAGGGTTGTGTGCTCTCTCCCCTGCTATTCAATATCTACATGGACAGAATTTCCAAAGAAGCAAGTCTCGACAGAACAGATTCAGAAAATTTAGAACTCTTTACTCCAGATGAAACAACTGAGCCACAGGGAATAAATGAACTTCTATTTGCAGACGATCAGTGCCTGTTTTACAGCGATGAGGGCAGACTACAAAATCATATTACTAATCTGAGTTCAACCTGCAGCAGATACAATATGAGCATAAACACAGCCAAAACCGAAGTAATGCAAGTTAGCAGATCGCCAGGCCCACTAAGTATACAGATAAATAACACAACTCTGAAACAAGTTAAAGAATTCAAATACCTTGGAAGTATGATCACAGAAGATGGCAGATTGGACAGAGAAATTGAAATCAGATGTCAAAAAGCTAGTGCACTTACATATCAACTATCACCCTTACTGAAACATCCAAACATACCCATGTTCGCAAAACGACAGATAATAAACAGCATATTCACACCAACCCTACGCTACCAATCTCAAACCTGGACTTTATCCAAATTACACCTTCGCAAAATCAACACCTGTGAAATGAGATGCTTGAGGAGAGCTGCCAACTTAACAATCCGAGACCGAGTAAGAAATGCTACTATCAGACAGACTGTGGGATCAACACCTTGTGCCACATTTATTGAAAGACAGAAGATCAAGTGGTTTGGCCATGTCGTTAGAATGCAACATCAGCAGCTACCATCACTGGCCTTACATCAAAGATCATCTGCGACGAGACCACGAGGACGTCCAAGAAGAAAATGGATTGACGACATCAGAGACATTGTACAACCACACGGAATGACACTATCCAGTGCCGCCCACCGGGCGCTGGAACGCAAATTATTCCTCCCCACGACGCTTGACGGCAGAAGTGGAAGATGATGATGATGATGATGACTAATAAAAGAACAAGTACATCAACAGGCTGTCTAAAAACTAAAGATGGCAAAATCATAATAGAAAAAGATCATATTCTACATGTATGGACAGATTATGTGAAAAACCTGTATAATGATAACAGAGAGGAACTGTATGATATTAGATTTAATAATGAAGGGCCGCCAATTTTGATGATGGAGGTTCGAAATGTTCTTAAGCATATGAAAGCTGGCAAGGCCCCCGGTGCAGATAACATCACAACAGAAATGATTACAGCTTTAGAAGAATTTGGACTAGATCAAGTCACCAGACTGCTGAACACATTATATGATACTGGTGATATACCTTCTGAATTATGTAACACTGTATTTATTGCAATCCCAAAGAAATCAGGAATCTTGGAATGTGATCAACATAGAACAATTAGTATAATGAGCCACATCACAAAGATTATGCTACGAATTATCATGCAAAGAGTGAGGAAGAAAATACAACCTGAAATAGGGGAAGAACAATGTGAGTTTGTAGAAGGAAAGGGTACAGTAAATGCTGTGTATATGCTGCGAACAGTTATTGAACGTGCTACAGAAGTAAACAAGGATATACACCTTTGCTTTATTGATTATACAAAGGCTTTTGATAGAGTTAGACATGTCAACATAGTAGATATGCTTGCAGATCCACAAATTGATGGGAAAGACATTAGACTTATAAAAAACATATACTGGAAACAACAAGCTGCCATAAGGATTAATAATGAAGTGGGACAATATCAACCTATTAAGAAAGGTGTTAGGCAGGGATGTGTAATGTCTCCAGATCTTTTTTCCCTATACAATGAAAATATTTTCAGGAATGTAGAAGATATAAATTTGAATCAGCATTGGAGGACGAAACATCAATAACATTAGATATGCAGATGATACAGTATTGATTGCAGACAATGCACAAGACCTACAACAATTAGTAGACGCAGTTGCTGTGCAGTGAGCAGTTGGGGTTGGAATTAAATTGTAAGAAGACACAAGGTATGATTGTCACTAGGAAGAACGAAATACCACAATGTAATATACAAGTAAATGGGAATATTCTTCAACAAGTGAATCGGTACAATTATCTCGGAAGTCATAACATCTGGTGGGAGATGCCTTGAAGAGATTAGAACAAGAATCGCCATGGCGAAAGTGTCCTTTAGCAAGATTACAAACATTCTGACCAATAAAAGGATGTCAATTGAAACGAGAAAAAGAGTTGAGGGGATACAAAGAGCCTGTTCTTTTGTATGGATGTGAAACTTGGACAATGTGCAGTCGAGCTGAAAAACATCTGATGGCTGCAGAAATGTGGTTTCTGAGGAAAATGCAAAGAATACCATGGACAGACAGAAAAACCAATGACCAAGTACTACAAGAGGCAAATGAAAATCGTAAATTGATTAGAGAAATTAGACGTAGACAGTCACAATTTTTTGGACATGTTATGAGAAGAAATGGATTGGAGAACTTAGTGACAACTGGCAAGATCGAAGGGAACAGACCAAGAGGAAGACCGAGAGGAAAATACCTGGATGGCTTGGCCACATGGCACCGACGAGACAGGAACACTGAGCTGGTCCACGACGTTGGTGATCGAGTGAAATTGCGAGTCATGACCGCCCACGCTTTCTGGCAGGGCACACGACTGATTGATTGATTTGCTTCTCGCGGCTCCTAAAATGTGGTTGCTGGCAAATGATATTTCTACCTCCCTTGTGCTTTATAAACGTGAAGCCTAATGTTATAATTCTCCACAAAGTTGTATTGGATAGCTCTATGTTATTGTTCTTTCTCAACCAAACCTTAAGTGTTCTTACAGTCTCTGTTTCTTTAGCATTAAGCATTTTTATAATAGCTCGCCTTATGACATCCTTGTCAAAGCTGCCTATGATTGCCATCTACCTACCGTTTGTTTATTGCGTGGTGGCGGTGTCATTCCAGATTCTTGCACCCATGGAAGAAATGACCGTTTATTCAAACCCAATGCATGTACTGTTATTTTCTCGGGATGTGTAATAGTATGAAACAGTTTTTGTGCGATCAGCCTCTTGACAAAAACAAACAAACATGTGTACAACTTCATAGCGATGCTTTGACGTGTACAAAATTTCATATCCAATCCCATTCAACAATATTCACACATTCATATGCTAGCGATCAATGATAAGATTTATAAATAATCACGTTTCATGAAAGCACCCACATTATTGTCGATACCTCTTAATCACTCACGTCCACTGCGCGAGGTTCTTGCCATAAGATCATGCTCGTACTGCACGATAAATTCCACCATTGAAGGCTAATGTTCCATGTGAAGATGTAATACATTTCGTAACACGCACTTCATTTCTGACCCGTAAATTATATATCGCATATAAACGAACATTTAAATCTGCTGTACAATCTCCAGAACAAAATGTTGTTGTTGTTGGATTGACACAATGATAATTTTATTTGTTTTCATCATTTTCCCTCAGCTGGTTATTGGGATATGGGCTTTTATATGGGGAAAAATACATGTAAATGGACTATAGTTATATTTGACATCAGAGATTCGAGACATCGCCATCTGACCCTGTTCATCTCGAGCTTCCTTAGCATAATCTTGGGATTCCTTTATAAAACATCCACGGGTGAACTTTTAAATCTCCATTTTTCTCCATTCTCCAATTTTACGGCCTTTACCTCTGTGATATACTGTCCGTAGTCACAGCAAAAGCTCCACCATTTTCCTTAACAGTTCTGTCTCCAACCTCTAAATCCGGTGAACTTACCGTCTCCTCACAAGAGATCCAGCTCTGTATATGTAGTGAGTTATCTAACCTGAGTGATTAAGAGACTAACGTGTCTTTAGAGATTCAAAGAGACAGACAGACAGACAGACAGACAGACAGACAGACAGACAGGCAGGCAGGCAGGCAGGCAAGCAAGCAGGCAGGCAGGCAGGCAGGCAGGCAGGCAGGCAACAAACGAACGAACGAACTAACAAACAATCTTTATTTTCAATGGTTTACAAATTGTGCACGCAGGCCCGTTTTACATTCGGCCGTTCCAATCACAAATCATTTCTTTCATCAATTGTGCACGTTACATTCACATAGGAAAACAACATTGTACATTGGATGTTGTAAACATAAGTAATGCATATTACCATGTTATGAGACAGGAAACATACGTTCACCCGCACATTTATAAACACACAAGCACACGTGCATACCTGCATACATACTTACACCATCTGCACAAACTCTCACAGTTATGCACACACTCAATAACATACAAATACACACTGAATGCACATATACACACACAAACATAAACACGAACATACACACATATACACATATACATACACAAGCACATACACACAAATACACACATAAATACACATACCCTCACACACATACGCACACTTACACACATATATAAACACACACATAGACACACATTTACACATACACACATACACACATGCACACACATGCATGCACATACACAAATACACACACACATAGACACGCATACACACATACACACCTACACACTTATAGAAAACACACATAGACACACATTGACACACATACACTCACCCACACACATACTCATACATCTAGTCACATACACACTATCCAACATAATCACTAAAACTAATATGAACAAACTCCCGCAGTTTACACACATACACTGACAATTATCGTGAGCATTCTCACAAAATTGGAAATTTTATTTTTTGGGGGGTGGGGTGGGGGTGGGGGGGGGGGGATGGGGGAAATGAAAAAAAGCAATATTTTAACATCGTGTAACGTAGAGAGAGAGAGAGAGAGAGAGAGAGAGAGAGAGAGAGAGAGAGAGAGAGAGAGAGAGAGAGAGAGAGAGAGAGAGAGAGAGAGAGAGAGAGAGACAGTGAGAAAAACAAAGGCACTAAGAGACAGAAAAACACAGAAAGGTAGAGTTTCAGTAAATGAAGAAGAACAAATATAACATCGTTTCTCCTCTGTTTTATACATTTTGATAAATTGAGTAGCCAGACATAAAATAGATTATTCTTTGGCAAATGACCATGAATATAAAATGTCCACGACAGTTCAGAGACTGTAGCCATTATATATGTACCGTACTGCTCTGACTTGTGTAATCAGTTACTTATATTGTGTCTGCATATGTCAGTGCCTACTTTACATGTGTAATCAGTGAATCAACGAAACCAAGAAGTAGATTCGATCAGCTTTACTAGAACATAATCACAAGTCACAAAATGGACGTTGCGGCTTAAGCCGTCGTCAGCATATACAGAACAACACACCTTGATACAATTACTTGAAGAAACTTTACATGAATATGTATATAAATGTTATTCATCTGTAATAAAGGGCTGTTTTGATATACACTCTACATGTGTGTATCACGCATTCCGTGTGCAGGTCTTTACATACGTAAGGGACCTACAATTGCAACAATAAATGTATCCGTAAATTACAATATCATTCATAAAATTGCCGATCGTTGCCAATGTCCTTTATTGTCAAATGTGGGTGATAAGAAGGCACGTGTGTTCGATTGACATATTTTATTAAATCTATAAAGTCTACGTTTTCAGTTTTGCGTGATGTCGATTCAAGTCTATATTCATTAGACAAGTATTAAGATATCGGTCACTGTCAGGGTCTTAAACCTGGCTCGTTGTACCTAACACATGTGAGACAGTACAAGTACAACGTGATTTGACTTGAGACTCAACGACACAACGTTCAATGGATTTATTTACAGATCACAATGCAATACGATGATCATTACAATACATACGTTATACAATACACTTACATACACAATACAGCTCACAGTCTATCTCTCAAGATGTACTAGCACTCGACTTTCAGGCACAGAAACTACACAACGCCTTTCTCTCATCATACGTCCAGTCGAGTCCACGTCCCAAAGCTGTCTGTCTATTGCTCGCAACGTGCCTCCCCACCTGAAGTGGCTTCACGAGGCCTGCGTGCGTCTTGCGTTGTCCTTGCCTGACCGCTGGCCGTCTCGTCAGCCAGCAACCTCGCAGGCAGGTAACTAATACTCGCCTGGCGGGCGTAACGAAGTTACGGCATCCCGGCTGGGGACTAAGTCGCCTGGCGGGCGTAACGATGTCACTGCATCTCTGCAATACTTTAGACTCTGACAGTCACAGACCATATCTGCATCAATAACATTAATTTGATGGGCATGACTATGTATTCCTGATTGTGAGCTAGATGACTGAATAAAGAGTTTCATTATACATACATTGTAAATCAATTTATCATATGTTGAAAAACAATATAAATGAAAAATTATCCCCCCCCCCCCCCCAAAAAAAAAAAAATTTCTAAACTATGTGCAACGTGTAATATATATCCCAATTATATACTAAGAGGGTTGAACAGGATATTGAAAACAAAAGTAAATAACTGATGACTGAAAGTCAAATTAGACATCGCTTCACAGTATATGTTAATAAATCGAGGTGGTACATTATACCGAGATAGACAAGTTAGCTAACTCTGCGACGTATACCACGATCAGAAACTAGACAACCAGCGAACGATAACCGATGCTAGAACACACTGGTGTAGAATATAGTGTTGTATTACCCCAGTGACGTAACAACTGGTTAGACTTGTCAAAGTATTCTCTTGTTTCAACGTGTGGTATCTCCTTATTGTTGTGTTGGTAAATTTGATTAAACTGGGCGCACGTTTTATTTAAAGTGATGTCAAAGTTGTTATCAATATTTCCTGTTTGATGGATCATTTATCAGATCATCACCTGGTTTCGTCTTCTTATCCACGATTGCAAGTGCCCTATTGCTGCTCGCAACTCCTATAAAGACATCCTAAGCTGTCGATATGCAGTTGAAATAGTCTCATCTCATCTCATCATGTCCCTCTTGTACCTTGCGGTGTCGATGTGAAGTATAAACAGCGGGAGGGTGCCCGGTTATGGGCTTCATGTATCGATATTCCAATGAACTCTGTTATTTCCTGCGTCCATCGTTTAAGTGGTCGGCCCCGTCCTCTGCTTCCATCTGGTCTGTACATCATTGCTTGTTGTGGTATAGTGCTAGTTGGTAACCTACTTTCATGGCCAAACCATTTGACTTGCTGCCCTCTAATAAAATCTAGCGCGGCTATAACCACCACTTTAGTCCCGATGTCTTCATTTCTGATCTTATCTCTTCTTGATACATTGCATATTCTTCTCAGGAATCTCATTTCTGTTGTTGTGATTTTATTCCCTCTCTTTCTATCATTGTCCAGGTTTGGCATTGGTAACATATAGCTGGTAGGAAGATTGTGTTGTAAAGTGCTTTCTTAGTAGTTATTAATACATGTTTGTTCTTTAGTATTGGTGCCATTTGTCAAATGAGTTGATTAGGCCTGATTGCATCTATTTTCGATCTCGTCTTCTGATTTGCCATTTGATGATATTATACTTCCTAGGTACTTGAAACTCTTTACATGTTTCAGGGGATGTTCGTTCAGGCGAATTGTTTTTTTTTTTTTTTTTTTTTAATGTTTCTTCTTTAGTTATAGTCATTTCCTCTGTTTTACTTGGGGGGTACGGGGTGTCAGGCATTGGTAGTACCTTTGGTAAGGATGGCTGTCACGCTCTTTTCAGGGCCCATCCCCTACTGGTCCAGGCCTGACATCCAGCTCACGCCTGTGGCTCCTAGTAGATGTCAGCATGCAACAGCGGCCACCTCTCCACCCCTTCCCCCACCCCGGGCAACAGCTGTGACAGGCTGGCTAAACCAAGCGTGGGTAGCCGATGTCGCGTCAAACAAATCGGTGAACTAGGGTATGCCTACCCAGCATGTGAAGACAGGACTCAGCAGACTGCGCGGAAGGCATCATTGTTAATTCAAAGGGCAAGACGGCGTTTACCTGCAAAACGATGTGGAACGTAATGAGCACGGAAAGGCACGTAGAGCCCCCTGGTCATCTAATGCACGTGTATTCATCTCCAGCCGTCTTGACTTGTCTTGCCTTGTCTTGCCACTGGACTCAGATGGACTCAGGCGAGAGAGTGAGGTCGACGATATGCGCAACTCTTCATCACTTTAATCCAATTCATAAAGCAAATCATTCTTCACCCAACTTCATATAGCTGGGAGTCAATGTGGCTTCAGAAAAGAACGAGGAACTGTTGGCATGATTTTCGCTTAAAGGCAGCTGCAAGACAAATGTCAGGAACAGAACTCCGAAATGTTCTCCACTTTTGTTGGCCTTACCAAGGCTTTTGATACAGTCAGCAGAGAAGGACTGTGGGAAATTTTGGCGAATTATGGCTGTCTACGAACGTTTGTCCAGATAGTGCGGCTATTCGTGATGGTATGCAGGCAAGAGTACAGGAAAGTGGTGAACTGTCTGAGCCCTTTACTGTCACCAATGGAGTAAAGCGAGGATGTGTCCTGGCACCAACACTGTTCAGCCTCATGTTTTCAGCTATGCTGACGAATGCCTTCGAGAACAACGACATTGGAATAGACATAAACTACCGCATGGGTGGAAAGTTGTTCAATCTCAGAAGACTGAAAGCCAAAACCAAAACTAACAGCGACACCGTCAGAGAGCTGCTGTTTGCTGATGATTGCGCTCTACATGCCAACTCAGAGGCAGACACGCAACACAATGTTTCAGCTTTCTCATATGCCTGTGTCAACTTTGGGCTCAATATCAATTTGGAGAAGACTGTGGTTATGTACCAGCCATCTCCAGGGAATAATCACACCGTGCCGAATATAAAAGTGAACAGTCATAGACTAAGTGTTGTGTCCCAAGCTGCCACAATTGATAACGAAGTGAATGCAAGAATATCCAAGGCCAGCGCAGTATTTCGCAGACTGTACAAGAGTGTATGGGACAGAAGTGGAATACGCCTGCAAACAAAGCTGAAAGTCTATAAAGCAGTTGTATTATCTACACTGCTATATACCTGTGAAACCTGGACTGTTTATCAGCGACACAGTAGGAAATTAAACCACTTCCACACAGTCTGCCTTAGGAAGCTATTGAAGATTAAATGGCAAGACAAGATCCCTGACACTGAAGTTCTAGAAAGAGCGTCCATGCCCAGTATCCACACTATACTAATGAAGAATCAGATTCGCTGGGCTGGTCACTTAACTCACATGCCAGATCACAGGCTCCGTAACGAATTTTTTTTACGGCGAGCTGCGTTGTAGTAAACGCTCCAAAAAGCAGCCAGAGGAAACGATTCAAAGACACTCCGAAAATCTCACTGAATGCTTTTAGAATTCAGCATGGCACCTGGGAGACTGCAGCCAGAGACCGAATTTTGTCGCGAGCATCATTACCCAAGGGTGCAGTCACTTGTAAAGCAACCAGGACTGCAAGAGCTGTGAAGAAAAAGCTGGACAGAAAAACCACCGCAGGAGATCCTCCTCTTGGAACGTCAAGAATTTTTTGCCCACATTGTCAAAGAACATTTCGATCCAAAATAGGTCTTATCAGCCATCTTAGAACTCACGGCTCCATACTTTCAACCCCACTGGATGAAATGAATGGTCATCATCATTCTTGATGAACAAACAACACTTGTGCTAATTTTCATGTTATGTTCCCTACACATTTCGTTTAGACTATTCCTGTGGTCTTGTAATTCATCTTTTAATTTTGCTATTAGTGCGTGGTCATCCGCAAACAAGAGTTCTCTAATGATGTAATTTGCAGATGTTCTTCTGTTTTCTCGTCATGCCGTGTTCTTGCGGTCTCTGTTCGGCTTTTTTTGTTTGTTTGTTTGTTACATATGTTGTCTGTATAGGTTATTAACAAGAGAGTGGATTGAACAAACCTTGTGGTACTCCGGATCTTATAATGAAGGTTATGCGTGTCCTCCAGTTGCTCTAACTATGCATTCACTGTTGTTGTATAAGCTTCTACATAGGTTTGTTAGATGTGTACTCACTCCTACTACTACTACTACTACTACTACTACTACTACTACTCACTCCATATTGTTTAAGGATTTCCCACAGCTTGTTTCTATCTACTCTATCTAATGCCTTTTCTTGGTCGACAAAGGCTAAATATAGTGTTTCATTGAATTCAATTGATTTGTCTTAGAGCAAACATTACATCTGTGCAACCTTTATTTTTCCTAAATCCAAGCTGTGTTTCGCTTAATTGGGGGTCTATACTAGTTCGTAATATTTTCTCAAGACGTTTGCAAAATATCTCCCCAGTATGACTGAAAAGGGAATGCCTCTGTACTGTGTGAAGTCTCTTTTGCTGCCTTTGTTTTTCCAAGTTGGGATAATTATGGCGTTTCCCAAGTCTCGTGGTGTCTATTGTTCTACCCAAACATGATTGAATAGTCTATGTTGCCATGCTGTTCCTACTTCTCTTGCTGTTTTAATTAATTCATTTGGTATTTCATCTTGTCCCGGTGATTTGTTCAATGGGGCTAATCTGATGGCTTATATAATTTCATCTTTCAGTATGTCTGGTTCTAGTTCTTCGGTGGCATCTGTGTCGATTTCTCTTGAATTCCTGTGACATCTGATGGGATGTTGAGAAGTTGTTCGAAGTACTGTTTCCATCTTATTAGGATTTGGTTTTGTTCACTTATTGGTTCTCCATTTTCACTGTTAATTATTTCAGTTGGGTCAGTGGGTTCTCCTCTGGTTCTCATTGCACCTATCCTTTTGTTGAAGTTTCTAGTTGCCTCCTTGTAGTTTTTATTTAGGGTTTCTCCATACTCTTCTCAGTCTTTTTGTTTTTATCCCTTTACTATTCTATTGACATGGCTTCTCGCTATTTTATATTCTATGTAAACACGTTCCAGTTTGATCTTCAACCACTTTTTATTTTCTTCCTTTTTGTCTTTTATAGCTTTCTTTTCCTCTGCGTTCCACCAACTTGTTATTTTACTTTATCCACGTTTTATCGTGGTTCCACATATTATTTTTGCAGTATTTAAAATGCTTGATTTGAACATCTCCCATTCTTCTTCTACTGTTTTTCTTTCTGTAGGTGTTGAAATAGTAAGAGAACTAAACGCCTTTATTCGTTGATGATAATATTCATTGCTTTAACGTGTCACATGCTTTTAGATTAGGTTGACGGATATATCCTCTGTAAACATTCTACTTTAGTTATATGTAAAGAGTTGTTAAAGTTAGTTGTGTATCCTGGATGTAGCAGTCAACCTCAGTATTTTTGGCTGTTGGTAATACTTAGGCAAATACCTTTTCATTAACAAATATAACTAAAGGAGGTCTGCTGCCAAATCGCCCACATCTGTGGTACGAATGCAATATGCGGGATTACAAACTACGTTCATAAGCCCTTCACCACGGAGAGGGCCAAAGATTTAAGCCACATAAAATCATATTCAAATACTTTCTATTGCTTCATTTATGGCATGTTCATCTTTTTAAAAAAACATTTTTACATCTCTCTGGTTTGTTTACGCCAATCCTTTTTCACAGTTACCCATTTTCTGATAATTGATGTAGAGAATTCTTTGTTCATAATCATATAGATGAGAAGGTTGATGACTGAATGGATCGGCACAAGAGAGAATAACCCTGTGTAAATATTGTCTGATATATTAGTTAGAAAGCCAAAAGTAAAGATCACTGTTGGTGGGCATGTACACATACAGAAAACGCCGAACATTAGAGCGAAATACTTGACACTTCTTAAAGCGGCCATCGTGTTATCTCTTAGTGTAATTTTAGCTTCAGATATATTCAGCCTCCGTGAGTTGGCTGATTGCTTGTGTTTGAAAGCCACATGGGCGATTTTAAAGTAACAAATAAACACTACGATAAGAGTAACAAATTACAGACTGCGCCCTGTGCTTCTGTAATCCAGTGGCAGATATAATAAAATACACCGTGTGTGATACTTATCATCATAGAAGGCTGTAGGCGAGACAACGATAAAGGTGAAACTAATCATCCATAAGACTGTCAGAACTACATATGTTCGCCTCTTTGTCATCTTCCTCATGTAATAAAACGGATGGGCTATCTGAATATACCGATCCAGTGCTATGACCCCCATGTGAATGACAGAAAGAGTGGTGGATCCTGAGGTTAGTCCAGATATGAAACATTTCATCAGCTTTGATTTCATAAAGTTCGGCAAATGAAGCGACGCAACCGAAATCCGATTTAAGATAAACGCTATAGCTAAAAGAAAATGTCATTCACTGCCAAAGATGCAACAAAAATGTTCGCGTTCCGTTGCAACTTTTCTGTACAACATATTATACAAGCCACAAGTGAACATTCAAAGATTGATACACAGCTGATGATTGCCGTAATGTAGACAATATACATGTCAACGTTTCTCATTAGTATACAGGAGTCTGTTTCATTGGATGCCATATTAGTGCTTTCTGTAAAGTTCATATTATTGTCATTATTATCAACGTGGCTAATACTACAGTTTGAGATTTCTTAAGAAAACACACTGCAATGACAATGTGAGACTACTGTCCCATTCCACACATCTCCTTAACTCTCAATGTTTTGTGTGCCACTTTAAGTAGCTGAACAAGTCGTTGCAAAGTGACCGAACTTCACACAGAGGGGCTTTAGTTGTAGAGACGTACTACGTCGTCCATCCATCCATATCATGTGCCATGCCGATAAGTCTGGGCGGTCATGTTCTGCCATCTCACTTGATCACCAGAGTCGTGGATCAGCTATGTGTTCCTGTCTCGACCATACTACGTGTCCAAGCCATCCAGGTATTTACTTCTCGGTCTTCCCCTTGGTCTCTTCCCTTCGATCTTGCCAGTCGTCTCCAAGTTCTCAAATTCATTTCTTCTCATAACATGCCCAAAACATTTTGACAGTCTACATCTAATGTCTCTAATCAGTTTATGATCTTCATTTGTTTCTTGAAAGACTTCTTCATTGGTTGTTCTGGCTGTCCATGGTATTCTTTGCATTTTCCTCAGAAACCACATTTCCACAGCCATCAGCTGTCGTAATTAGCTACTATAGGCATCTCGTATTCCCTTCCAGTATTTCTACAACTCACTTCACGTAATGTGTGTGTATTTGTGGTGGAAAAGTGCTTTACCATCACCATGTTCCATACCGATAAACGTGTGAAGTCATCCTTAGCTATTACATACTATCACCAGTCTCGGATCAGGTCAGTATTCTTATCTTGATAAGGCCATGATGCCAATCCAGCTAGATCGTGTTATTCCTCTTGCTCATATCCTCTTCTTGCGCTTTCCCTCTCGTTTGCCAGTTACAACTAACTTTTCAAATGTATTTTCTACTTCATATAGACAACAAATACTGTCTACATTTCATTTCTGTACTTTTTTTTAGGTTTCATCTGTTTCTTTTACGACTGCCTCATTCGCTGTTCAGCTCTCGGGGGTATTCTTTGCAAACCCGTGCCTAAACATCAGCACAATTATATTTGTTTAGTAAGAAAGAAAACAAAACGTTAACTGTTTGTGTAAGCTCATCTCATTAAACGACATGTCTTTAAGCTCAACATGAACGAAGTGTAGGTAATCGTAAACTATCTTAGTTTATTGTTTATAAATTTTGACATCCATATAATATAAATCATATTAATTGACTTATAATCACATAGCAATAACTCCCCATGATGCATAACAGCAGCATATATGTCGTACGTTTACAAGCATGAACCTGTACGTAAAGAGAATATTCTAGCTAATACATATTGCATTATATCCCTCTAATGTTGGATGGAACACGCACACGAATGAGAGATATCACAAGTTTAAAATAGTTGACAAACTCATAACTGTAAGCTGTATGACATTGCGGTGTTTTGAAGCCATCGTGTTTCACTGAGATATTTCTTAACCCAATCTGCTAAAACATGCAATTCCAAAGCTACAAATTATAGTAACTGACTTATAATTACTGATTAATAACCTGCTGTGACACATAACAGTCCAAGTTTACGTAAATCTCAGGGTAAACAGACAGTTCGTCGAACTAATATATGTTAGATTCTAGTTTAGTTATGTAACAGCTTCGTGTATTGACACCATCGTATTTCACTGAAACTAGCCTGCTGAACCACACGATATAGTTTTGGTAACCTGGCACCAAGTGTTAGTGTTCTTCATCTCCAGGGTAACGCTTATCAACACTACAATATGGAGTCGTATTGTAGATAAGTAAATAACTGCATGGATGTTGGCCAGAGTTTGAAGTTGAAGATAAACAATGAACTTACATCAATTGTTGATGAATTTTGACATAATGGAGACGAGATAAAATAGTTTAACTGGAGGTTTCATTTATGTTGACATTGTCATTGAAAAGCGGTATCGACACTAAAAGTAGTCAAAGTGGACGCTGTCTGTAGACTTCTAGGTTTAGTGCATTGTTAATGTATGTATTATTAGCAAAGTAACCAAGTGGCCGGTGTTGGAATAATCCGTCTATAGAGACATACACTGAAAATATTATATCATGGAATAATCAGTCTTGTCAGACATATTTTGACAAGACTATTGCAATAGCATAATCAGTCTTATGGACCATTTAGTGAGATAAATGAAGTCAGTCGCCTGTCATTTACAGTAATTCGTAAACACCCCATGCATTTTTGGCAGTTTGCGATTCACCAGAGTATTTTACGTTCAGTAGTTGGCCATTGCTTTTAGAGCGAAGTTCGTTCATACCATGAAATCAACGCAAAGCGGTGTGTTTCAGGTCGTTTCCGGCTAATTTCGAACCCCTCACTCGGATTGTCTAGGATTCATAAATAGCATTATCTGTCCCTAAGTCGCAGCGCTGGCTTTAAAATACAAGCTGTTGAATATTCAGTCTTATTTACATGAGCCATACACTAACAATCTTATGTGTTAGAATAATTAGTCTTATGAAACATACAATAGCACAACTATATTTTAGAATACTCAGTCTTACGTTCAATATCAATGCACTGAAATACTATGTGTTTGGATCATCTGTCTTCAGGTGTACACTGAAATCACAATGTGTTTGGATAATCCGTCTATTGACTTACACTAAAATACTATGTGTTACTATAATCGGTCTTATAACATGTCATTTTAAATCACTTTGTTAGGATAATGCGATAATCAGTCTTGTGAGACTTACATTGAAATCACTGTGTTGTTGGATAATACATCTAATGACATATACTGAAATACTATGTGTTTGGATAGTCTGTCGTTTGTGCAGTAGCAATACACTGCAATCACTATGTGTTAGGGTAATCAGTCATATGTTAGTTTCTGCATATCCTTTACAGGACGTTGCAGTCAACACCAGCATTATTTGCTGTTGTGATGTCTAGGCAAGTTTACATTCGGTAGTTTGCCATTGCTTTCTGAATGCCGGCACCCATACCATTTAGTAACAAACCAACGCAACGCGGTCAGCTGCCAAATCGCGCGGAGCTGTGTTTCGAAAGCGGGTATGTGGGATCACGAACTGCATCCATAACCTCATCGTCACGGAGACGGCTCATCAGTCATAAGACATACATTGAAATCACTATGTGTTAGGATAATCAGTCATAAGACATACATTTAAATTCTGTGTTTTAGAATAAGCAGTCTTAAGACGCACATTGAAATCACTATGTGTTAGCATAATCAGTCATAAGACATATTTACATCACTATGTATTAGAATATGCAGTCTTACGACACACATTTAAATCACTATGTGTTAGCATAATCAGTCATAAGACATATTTACATCACTATGTATTAGAATAAGGTCTTAAGACATAAATTGAAACCACTATGTGTTCGGATAATCGGTCGATTGTGCTTTAGTATTGAAAATATGAGTTAATATCACACTATTAAAAGTAAAATAGATATTTCAATTCTT
>JACEFZ010023484.1:0-7500 GCA_014155875.1 Cepaea nemoralis
TACACCCCAAAAAACAAAAACAAAAACATAAAACAAAAACATACAAATACAAAAACATACACACCCACCCCACTACCCCCCTTACACACATACCAAAATACAATTAAAAATAAAAATACTACATACATAAAAATAATACAAAAACAAAAATCATACATCCCATACATACATACATACATACATACATACATACATACATACATACATACATACATACATACATACATACATACACACATACATACATACATACATACATACATACATACATACATACATACATACATACATACATACAGTACGTACGTACATACAGTACGTACGTACGTACGTACATACATACATACATACATACATACATACATACATACATACATACATACATACATACATACATACACACATACATACACACACACACATACATACATACATACATACATACATACATACATACATACATACATACATACATACATACATACATACATACATACATACATACATACATACATACATACATACATACATACATACATACATACATACGTTTATAATCGAGCAGTAGTCAACGTAAGTCAGCCCAGGTCTGTATGTATCACGCTGAACATTGAACCTGCTGTCACTGTCCGGAATGCTTCTATTTTCTGGCAGCTGTGCATGTTCTGTAGCCAGTTCTGCAATGACGATTATCTAGATGGAATCATGTAATAATATTAAGTATGGGAGACTATTTGACTAACATTAATGCAGATACAGTTACAGTATAAATGATATATACGTATTGCTAACACAAACTGCGTGGCACTGTAGTGTCACATGTATCTTACTATTTGGAAAGCGTTCACATCTGTCTTATTTAGAATGGGTCTTGGGCTACAAAGCGCTTACATTGACAGGCGCAAGATTAATGGCTACAATACATTTCTTAGAAATACTTGATCCTTAAGATTGAATTATTAAACGTAAAAAAAAGGAGAATAAAAATCGTGAAAGAACAGATGTTTTTTTTTCTGGTTAGACGATGTGATCAAACTGATAGTCTCTGTTTAAACAAGGTGATTAAACGGTTTATCTATGGTTAGGTGAGGTGATTAAATTGAAGTCTCTGCATAGACTTTTTTGAAACCGTTGTTTAAAAACACTGATAGTCTCTGGTTATACAAACTGATGAAACATATCGTCTCTGGTTTACACGGAGCTTCAACTGATAGACATATCATATGATGGGTCAAAACTCTTACTTTCTTCTCAGATGTCTTGATACCCTTGGTAGTCTTTGGTTAGACGAGGTGATAAAACTGTTTAGACCAATTGAACAGAAGATAGTTATATTCACAGCTGAATATGTCCAGCACGTCTGATTCGGCAATACACACATTTAGGTTCTCACCAGGTGCTATGGAGTTTGTGCATGTGCTGGCATTCTCCGAGTGTGTTATATGGGAGGTATTTGGAGCAGTTGTCCAGACATCTGTGTCCAATGATCAGTAACGGCAAAAAGTACTACGTGTTATCTTCTTTCATCCCGACTGGCCCAGCAAACGTTCATTGCATATTCCTTTCATCATAACTTTTTTCTCAGAAACATTTTGTTGAATATCAGGTTGATTCGAGGCTAACATTTGTACCAGCAATGCATTGGGAAGTGAAGGCAGCCGGTGAATTGACCACATCACTAACTGGATGCCGATCAGTCTATGAAAGTAAGTGTTTAGCAAGGATACTGAATATTAACTTGTTGCTACTGTCATCTGGACACTCATATAGTCACATGTAGAGTATCACACATCACAAGGCCATTGCTATAACTGTACGACTGTAATAAGATTACATGCCAAATCTCAGGTATAGAATCAAAGATAACGAATCTATAAAGTTGAAGTGGGTTTTAGATAGAAATATTAGAAGAACCCGC
Organism: Cepaea nemoralis; assembly: GCA_014155875.1. Taxonomy (NCBI): domain Eukaryota; kingdom Metazoa; phylum Mollusca; class Gastropoda; order Stylommatophora; family Helicidae; genus Cepaea; species Cepaea nemoralis. The sequence goes on from JACEFZ010023484.1 coordinate 1,919, forward strand.
ATTAAGGCACACCAACATTTCGTATTAAAGGTATGAGAACGTAGGTTAGAAACCACAACAACCGAATAGGTAGTTAACGTTTGGATATCATCGAGGAATGACTTGATGTAAACATCATAGTAATAATTGTAAACATCTGGACAATGGTATAACCTAAGACAAATGTAACTTAGACTAAACTGATCAAAGGAAAACGAATAGTTTGACTATCTGACGAAGTGATTTTGAAACGAAAGAGAAATAAAAGATGCAACCTTGAATACGACATATATTTCATACAGTTTGATTAACTATGAACTCAACATTATTGTGTAGTCAATTCTGTGGAAACAGAAGTCCTGGGAGAAAAAGATGAATAAAGATACAAGAAACGCGAATATGGACGTTATTTTTGAATACCTATTCAGAAGCTTCAATTTAAAGTTCCTTTCACGTTGAATGTATATTGTCAATCCCAACAAGAAGGAAGAAGAACATTAGGTTTCACCACTAGCGATCTTGGCCTGTATGAATGTTTACTTTTGCGATCCTCAACAGGCGGATGGGCCATAATGGTTGGCAAGGCTGCGCTCTCTATATTGCGATATATTTGATATCGGATAGGGTAATGCCAATGTCGTGTCTAAATCTCCAACAACACTCATACTTATGCATGTTTATGACATAAAGTACTCACTTCAAAACCTTGTTGTCCTATAGTAGAGTCTGTTTTGAAGAAAACAGTTGATCTTCTGTTTTCCGGAAGTACGAAAGAAATATCATGTCCAGTCATAAAACTAGCACACAATGTGATCCCGTCGACACAGAGGAAATCGCGTGTACACTTATTTGTATTATCCACCTGAAATTTTCTGAAACAAACAAAATTTAAACAAAAAAAGAAAAAAAGAAGTGTAGCGTGCTTTGACATACAGTTTATAGCATGAATCTGTGTCAACTCGTTTTTTTTTTATTTAAAAAAAAATTGTTTTCTTTAATTCTGATCCGTATGGTTGTTTTAAGGGGCTTGACAACGTCAGATGGGTGCATGTTCGTATCCCTTACACTCCAGATCCAAGTGAGAAAATTCGGGACAAATGCATCTTGTAAGCTAATTAAAGAAAGAGTGACACGATACTCCAGAAAACAGCAAAGAAATGGCTCATTGAAAAGATAGATGTATCTGCTCTTGGGATCCTCCAGGAGTGAGAAACAGGAATGCAGATATGAAGAATAAGCTTTTGCATAGACATTGCATAGAAAAAGTTACCTCCCTGACTTATCACCTCCTGAAAAGACATATTTGCTCCCCCACTAACTGTAATTTAATAGAGTTTAAAGGCATGTAAGCTACGCATAAACATGTACATACATTGACATATTATGGGAGAACTACGAGGTTAAACAAACTACTACTGTCTTTATTAACGCGTAGTAATCATTCAACAGAATGTATTGTATGAATAAGTCAAACGTCTTGTTAAAACGTCAATGAGACGATGATATGCTCGTGGTACGCGATGAGATGATGATGTATGATAAAATGGCACGTACACTATGTAGAAAAGAATATGGACGTAACTTATTGGAACTTATTGGCTCTTCGTATGAAGCTGCGAAATAGATGATGAAAACAGCGTGGACTTCTGTTATGTTCTTTAGTGAAACTTGTGACTTTAGCACGAGAGTTGCAGAGAGCAAGTGGCTAGCAAATGTGGACAAGCAATCAAGATTTGATAGCAACGTATTCCGATATCAATAAATCATGGCGCAGAGATCGTTATCTATTAAAAACCGAGCACAAAAATAACGCCATGAGAAAATGACAGCCACGGAGTCGACTTGCCATTAGAAAGACAACGAGTAAAAACAAGCGAAATGGTTGGCTTAAAAGTCGCTTCATGACAAGGTGATAAATATATGTACTGAAGACGTAGGACTAGATGGCATATACCTATGTGAGGTTTACAATACTGGACAGATTACAGGATACATCAACTGAGTGTGTGGATAATGACTTCAGTCACATTGTACAAGTTGTTGTTTGTTTTAATATATGACATGTAGTAAGTAATTAGTAAGTATTGCAAATAGCCCATAAGGTTTGATTAGTTAGTTAGTTAGTTAGTCGACAGATCATCCTCGTTGCACATCGAACCATTCAGTCCATAAGTGCTCGGATCCCCTCCTCAGCAAATCCCGCAGCGTGTAGCGGCTAACGACGCCAGTTCTGTGTTGGTTTATCAATCTTCTTTGGCTTCCTGCGTAGTGTTCTTGTTTGGCCACCCCTCTTTTAATTTGCTGCTCCCGCAGTCTGGCCATTGTTGTAGATTCACAGTCATCACTTGGTTCTCGCAAAAGTCTCACTTCTCGTAGAGCATTCAGAATGTCAGCCTGGTCCATGGCGCGTCCGCCCTCCACAGTAGCCTCACCTGCGAGCTTGTCAGCCCGCTCATTTCCTTGTACTTTTGCATGACTTGGCACGAAGATGAAACTAATCTTTGCCAGCCGAGGCCGCTTCAGAGGCAGCAACCATTCCCTTCGGATCGACCCCTCCTCTATCCTCTTGATCATGTTCATTGAGCCGCTAAGGAAACAAGCCCTAGTGAATGTCTGTGTCTCGAGCCATGTTATTGCTTTACTTACTGCCATGACTTCCATGGTCAGGCTACTTGTGGTTTCAGTGAAAGCACCAGAGTCCTCCTTCACAATTCTCCCTCCGGCCCGAGCTGTAAAGGCCCATGAGCTTCTCACATGTCGGACGACCGACCCATCTGTGTAGATGACCGCGTCACCGTCTAGCGAATTCTCGAAAATCAACGCTTGTACTTCAGCCTCAACAGCAGCCGGATTTTCTTGTCTGCATTTTCTATCTAGTTGGATGCAAACTGAAAAGGATGTGCAGAAGTCTGTTGGCACTTGCACCCACTCCTCGCCAGGTTCTAAGTCCTCAAGTGAACACACCTGTTGAAGAATGTCTTCGGCTTGACCCATCCACGACCGTCCTCTTTTTAACCTGCTGCCCTTCACCTTCCTAATTTCACTATGCAGTGGATGTTGTGTGTTTGCGTTAATTCTGAGGTAGGCGCGTGCCCTGCAAACTTGTATTCTCTCTTCAATGGTTGGAAAATCAAGAAGGTAGCGCATCGCCCTGCATGCTGTATCTCTTGTACATCCAAGAATAATGCGCATAGCTTCATTCTGTATCCTTTCCATCCTTTCTATCTGCTTATGGCTGAGAGTCAGGATTGCCATTGCATACTCCAAAACAGACATGACCAGCCCCTCGTACAGAAGACATAGATGGCGCTGCTCACAGTTTGCTGCCGCCATCACCCGCATCGCTGCCAAACCCCGCTTGGCCTTTGTTATCACCTGGTCTATGTGCACATTATAAGCAAGGCTTCGATCAAACCGTATCCCCAGGTAATTCATTGCCTGCGTTCTTTCCACCGTCTCTGAACACAGCATTACAGTTGGTGTTGGATTGTTGACAATATGATTATTCAACGAGAACCAAGTCACTGTTGCCTTTGTTGGGTTGACCATTGCCCCAGCTTCATCACACCAAGTACTTATGCGATTGAGTTCGGTTTGTAGTTCCACAGCAACCTCCTCTCTATCCTTACCCTGACGATACACTAAAACATCATCGGCATACGACAATGTCCTGCCAGGTCCAGTGATCTGCTCACTGGTGATTCTCACTGTGTAGGCGTTGAACAGTACCGGAGATAATGGTGATCCCTGTGGTAGGCCAGGATATATTGTTGTTGGTTCCGAAGTCCAACTGCCACATCTAAAAACTACTTTCCGTTGGTAGAGGGCTGCAGCGATCCAACTAAGGAGGAATGGACTTACGTTTAGTTCAAGAAGCTGAAACATTAAAAAATCCAGTGGTACTCTGTTGTATGCGTCCTCAAGATCAATCGCTGCAGCAACGGTTTCAGTGCCTGAGTGGAAACCTTCATAGACATCATGGGCAAAGACTGCTGCATTGGTCCATGTTTCTCTTTTTGGACGGTACCCACCCAGGGTAGGTGGGAAAACACCTTGCCTCTCTAGTTGGCTTGATATTTTCCTGGCAATTACCTTCTCCAGCAGCTTGCCTATTGTATTCTGCATGGTTATAATTCGATATCCCTGAATTTTTTTGTGGTCTTTGTCAGGCTTCGGCAAGGGAATCAGATAGCTGTGTAACCATTCCTCCTTGATGCTAGCACTCCCTATACTGTTGTTGTACATGTCTGCTAGTTTCTCTAGCTCATTGTCGGTACACCTATTTATGTCGTCGTATCTTATGCCATCAGGACCTGGAGCACTGTTTTTTGATCGTCGAAGCACAGCCTTGATTTCTTTCACTGTCACTGTGTCTTCCTCCGAAGTGTTCTGGGCCTTGCATCTGTCTGAGGTGACCTCCTTGGCCAGATTTCGGCCTCCCATGTCTGTCTGGTTGCCCTGCTCAAGGTAGCGTTCAAAGAGGGCTTTGCCCTTGTCCTCGTCAGTCCTCTGCCAGGTGAGGTCAGCACCTTGGAAGTCTGAAATGCTCTTATTCTTGACTACACCACTCATTGCTTTTATGTAGTCGCCAGAACAATTTCAGTGACTTGTCTGTGCTTACTCTTTGACACACCTCTGCCCATTTTTCGCTTTTAACCACCTTGACCAGTTTTTTTTAAATAGCTTACTTTTGTGTGCATCTCTCTTTCTAAGTGCATGCAGGGACTAGGATGACCAGCTCTGTTCTTCTTGGCATTTTGCCATCTCCTTACAGCACTACGCTTATCCACCCAAGCCTTTTCCACCTCGAAACTCCACCACGGTGGCTGCTCCCAGCTTTTTTTCCTGCCCTGAAACGTTCTGCGCTTGTCACGTCTTATTTTACTCACCACATCTTGCCCTGTACTGTCATACTGGAACGTCTTTACCTTTAGCTTGTGCTGCCTGGTTCTGCCTTTCTCCACCAATATGCTGCACGGGTTTGATTGTCACTCAGCAGACTAAACAGTAACTAGACATGATCATGTACGGGTCAATATAACATAAGTGATTGACAAGTACGAGCGACGTGAACAAAGGTCATCGAAAAGTAATGCTTACCAAGGAAACAATTGACTATGAATTAAACAGCATTGGGAAGAAACATGGGATAGTATGGGCGTTAATCCTTAACTACAAGACAACAGCAATGTGTTTGAAAATACATCGTAGATTTCGTAGCTTTGTTCAAGTATAACGGTGTGTTTTAAACGTGCAGCAATTAGTTAATATAGTTAAGCGTTTTTGAACAGAACTATAGTTAAGACTACAATAAATATTGCTGTATGATAAACGACTGGGCTTAACAAGTAGAAAAGGATATTTCACTTGTATGTATGTGAAACATCTTAATCTAGAACGACTAACTTCTGTAATTAAACAGATGTGGAAATCTATTATGTAGAAACTATTAGAGAGGGAAGACATATATATTAATGAGGAAAATTTTGAGGTGGTGGAAATTTCGAATATCTTGGGTCATTAATTACAAACAATTGTGACACAATGATAGAAATTAAAATACGAATATGTATTGCTCTTTAGAAAGTAAAACTACTGAATAA
>JACEFZ010023484.1:15000-20000 GCA_014155875.1 Cepaea nemoralis
GATAATGATGATGATGATGATGATGATGATGATGATGATGATGATGATGATGATGATGATGATGATGATGATGATGATGATGATGATGATGATGATGATAGTACAATGTGTCGATCCCACTTTCTATCTGATAACATCATTTCTTATTCGGTCTCGGATAGTTAAGTTGGTAGTTCTCCTCAAGCACCTTATCTCGCAAATGTCGAATTTCCGTAAGTGTGATTTGGATAATGTCTAAGTTTGGCATGGGATCATAGGGTTATACATCTCGAGTACACGTGCAGTTAGAACACAAGAAAGTATATAATATATCTTCACAGTCAATACAGGAGTCAAGCAGGGATGTGTGCTCTTCGCCCTTCTACTTAATATCTGCATGGTGCTTAGCACGACCGAATGTATAATAGCGCTGGATGTTAAACCTTCGGTGTGATGATACCAAGGTAGCGGGTTAAACCCCTACAGCGGACACTTGGACTAACATGTTGACTTCTGGTCCTTGACTTGAAGACATAAATTACTAGTACATCAGAAGTAGGAATGGTTTCGTTTGATGGCGAGGCATACTGGTAACAGGGAAATGTAATCTACACGCAAAAATTACACAAGTGCACTAGAAGTAGTAGTACGCGTAAAAAATTCATTCAGTTCAAAGATAGCGAAAGAAACACATTCTCATCATCAAGTGCCGTGCCGGCTAGAGTAGACGTTCATGGCTCTTCACAGATCTCGGTCGTTGGTGTTCTGGATCACTATTTCTGAAATGTGTGTCGCAAACACATTCTATATAGACAATATATCCAAGCTAGCAAATCCTGACAGAATTGATGAATAAAGTTGCGAAATCTTTACTGTAGATGACACAGACTATCAAACCACTGTACATGGCCTTTTTATTGTTCCAGGCGTCACTGCCTGTTTTACAACAACAAAACTGCAAAATAGTTAGTTCGTTAGTTAGTTAGTTAGTTAGTTAGTTAGTTAGTTAGTTACTTAGTTACTTAGTTAGTTCCTTAGTTAGTTAGTTACTTAGTTAGTTATTTAGTTAGTTAGTTAGATAGTTAGTTAGTTAGTTAGTTAGTTAGTTAGTTAGTTAGTTAGTTAGTTACTTACTTAGTTAGTTAGTTAGTTACTTACTTACTTACTTAGTTAGTTAGTTAGTTACTTACTTACTTACTTAGTTAGTTAGTTAGTTAGTTAGTTAGTTAGTTAGTTAGTTAGTTAGTTAGTTAGTTAGTTAGTTCGTTAGTTAGTCGCGGTTCCAACTTCACAGCAACGGGTCATCCCCATTATGCTCCGTTCTTGTGCCAGTGAATATCACATAACATGCTTCACACTGCGCCATGTGAAAAGTGGAAGAAAAGACACGAGCCTCGACAACCGGTGGCCCGCACAGATACACTGTGCATAATGCCGCCGCAATAATGTCAACAAAAAAGTCCCCCACGAAACACACAATTCATCCCTGATGGAAGCGGCAGTCATTCTCCCATCCAGATGTTCACCTACAGAGTCTAGATTGTTCTACATTGTACTGTTTCGTTTCTAGATTTTTCTAGCCAGCTACGCCAGTTTTTCTCGGAATATGCAGTTCACGCCACAAAACCACCTCGGACAAATGCAAAAAAAAAAAAAAAACATTTCACAGTAAATAATGCCGTCGCCAGAATGCCATCACAAAAGAAAAGTTCTCCCCGAAAACACAGTTCAACGTCGATGGAAACGGCAGTCGCTAGAAGACCACCAGTCACACATTTCTGCATAAGGCAAAATACTGGTCAATTATGTGACACAGCCAACCGTCCTATCTCCGAACATGCAGATATTTCTAGATGTTGTTGTTCCGTTTCTAGATTTTTTTCCAGCCAGCTATGTCATTTTTTTCCCCGAACATGCAGCTCACGCCATAAACACCGCAGGCAAATGTAAAAACATTTCACTGTACATAATGCCGTCACAAGCGTTCCACCACAAAAGTCCTCAACGAAAACACAGTCCATCGTCAATGGAAGCGGCAGTCACTAGAAGACAAGCAGCCACATTTCTGTATAAGGCACACAAACACCGGTCAGTTCTGCGACACAGCCAGCCGCCATTGCTCCGAACATGTTGTTCATGCTCCAACCTCGGGTAGATTAAAAAGCATTTCACACGAAATTCACAGCTCACAGTTTCACGCCACGCACTCAACTCAGTAGAAGGGCGACGGAACCATAAACTTCCATTCCAACATGAGGTAAATAAGAAATAATATACTGCAAAATAATATAAATAAGTTGAGTTCAACATATACAACATACAATATTAAGGTAACTACATCCAAAACTGCAGTAATGCATGTCCTAGTCCACTTAAAATATTGATGAATAGTACACCTCTGAAAAATTTTATTCATTGGCACCTTGCCGTCTTGACAGACGATAGTTTGTGCTTTAAAAAGGCATAATAACTTTTAACTATGGCGGTAGCGAGTGTGACTGATAAGGCCAATTTGCGCTGTAAATGTCCGTTCACAGTGGGTGCATGTGAACACGTGGTCATTTCCACCATCATGCACCATCTTACGTCTCAAACGCTTGGTGTGTGACTTTTCTGCAATAATTTTCTCCTTGACTTTATTCCATTTCTGATATTTGCCCTCCATGCAACACGTTCAGTGGCGACTTGCTCCCAATGTGCATTATCAATGCCTGTATCAATCATGTCCCGCTTACAAACATCTTTGTATCGTAGTAGAGGCCGACCCTGAGATCTCTTACCCATCTGTAATTCACCCAAAAAGATATCCTTTGCTATTCTACCATCATCCATCCTCCTAAGATGTCCTATCCATCTAAGTCTACGAAGACTGAGCATGGAATAAACTGTCACACAACCTGATCTTTCCAATACTTCAGTATTTGTGATTTTGTCTTGCCACTTAATACCAAGAATTCTTCGCAGACACCGCATATGAAAGCTGTTTAAGTTGTTCTCTTGGTGTGAGTAAGTTGTCCAGGTTTCACTGCCATAGAGAAGAGTACTAAGGACACAGGCTTGATAGACAAGGACTTTTGTTTTGGCAGTAAGCTTCCTGTTCTCCCAGACTCTTTTTCTTAACCTGTTCATTGTTGTTGCTGCCTTACCAATCCGGATGTTGATTTCCTGATCTAGGGATAATTTGCTATTTACCACTGATCCTAGATATGTAAAATGGTCTACTATCTCTAGTTCGGCGTCGTCAATAAAGATTGATGGTACCCCATGTGCACCTTGTGACATAATCTGTGTCTTCTTTTTGCTAATTGTTAAACCAAATTCAGAACAAGCATTGGAGAATGCAGATAGTAGACATTGCAATTCTTCCTCAGAGTGGGTCGTAACTGCAGCATCATCTGCAAAAAGCAACTCTCTGATCAGTACCCTCCTAATTTTGGTCTTAGCCTTCAATCTCTGAGCATTGTAGAGGCCGCCATCTGAGCGTGAGTGAATGTATATACCACCATCCTGATCATGAAATGCATATTTCAGTAGAAGTGAAAAGTATATTCCAAAGAGGGTGGGAGCTAGTACACAACCTTGCTTAACTCCACTCTTGATTTCAAATTCTTCAGAAGTTGCACCATCAAACTTGATTATACCCTTCATGCCTGTGTGGAACGATTCCACAATGGACAGAAGAGTTGGTGGGCAGCCAATCTTCTTTAGTGCCTTAAACAGACCCTCACGACTGACCAAATCAAATGCCTTTGTGAGGTCGATGAAGGCAATAAACAGTGGTTGATTCTGTTCACGGCATTTTTCTTGCATTTGTCGCAATGAGAATATCATATCAGTGGTAGACCGGTTCTGTCGAAAGCCACACTGTGATTCGGGGTAGACTTGATCTCCTAGGACTTGAAGTCTGCGCAGAACAATTCTGGCAAATACTTTTCCAACAATACACAGAAGTGAGATACCCCTATAGTTGTTGCAGTCGCTCCGATCGCCCTTGTTCTTGTACAGTGTTATGATGCTTGAATCTTTGAAATCCTGTGGGACTTGTCCTTCACGCCAGCATAGCTCTATTAGCTGGTGGATCTGTATAGTGAGTGTGTCTTGCCCACTCCTGATAACCTCTATTGGAATCCCATCCTTACCTGGAGCCTTGCCAGATGCAAGTTCATTTATAGCACACTTAACTTCTGTTATGGTGGGAAGTGTGTCCAGGTGGTCAAGAGTTGGTAGAGCCTCTATGAAAAATTTTATAGAATTTAAATATCTAGGAAATGTGATTACCGAAGATTGCGGAATAGACAGATTGTAGCTTCTCTTGTTACGTTTACTAAGGTAATTTGGTTTTTGAATTCCTGCATTGCTGATTGTGGCGTTCGGTTGGCATGCTATTTTTGTTAGTGAATCTATTGTTATTTGGTTTACACCATCATCATTATCATCATCAAGTGCCATGCCAGCTGGCGCAGACGTTAAGGTATCTCCACATATCTCAGTCTTTGGTATTCTGGATCAACTCTGCAGATTATATTCCGCCATGCCACCGTCTCAATTCATCCAGCCTCATTTTTCTTCTGCCTCTCTTCCCCTCGATCTTTCCAGTTGTCACGATGTTCTCCAATGCCTCTCTTGTCATCATTTCTTATTTAAAAATAGAATACATTAATCGGCGTTATGCCTACTAGTAGACAGGATTAACTCTTCTAATCCGTTAGCAATCTATACGCATGCTAACATTTCAAGCAGCGACTGGAAATAGTTGAGTATTCCTTGATCACAGTTCAGTTGAGTTGAGATGAGCTAAGAACCGGTATAGCTGCACTCAAGACATTCCTATATGCGCTCCATCCATCGTTCAACGGCCAGCGAAGAGTCATAATAAGTTTCCACCGCTATCTGATTGAAAGACTCAGATAGATTCACGTAATTATGTAGCCGTGGCTCTATGTGGGTATATACCATTTCGTTTTGTACAGCCGGGACACTGCTATATCTGTATAATTTGGCCATCTATGTCTGGAAATATA
>JACEFZ010023484.1:25000-34844 GCA_014155875.1 Cepaea nemoralis
ATGCTTTTGTCCTGAATCCCTTTGCTCAGTTGGTGTATTATTTTTATTTCTCCGGCACTGATTCTTATGTAGGCACGCACTCTTCAAATCCGTGCTCCGTCTCATCTGGATGAAAAATTTATGTCATGGCTGTCTTCGATGGATTGGCCGTGCTCGTGCTGATCGGCACGACGTGGTTATGTGTTTGAGGTCACTCTGACGTGCTCCAGCCACCCGCTCCCTGTCTTTGTCATTACGATATAGTAACACGTCGTCCGCCCACCACCGTGATCTTCTCGACTGTGATTCCCCAAGCGGTGAATTCTGCAAGAGATAACCCTCTGACAAAACAGGATGTACTATTGTCGGTTCCGAGTTTAAACTTCAACATTTTAAAAGCTGCCATCTTCTGTAAGAGAATCGCAAAGGTTCAGTAAAGGAACCATCGATTCAGAAGCAGAGGAGATATAATTGAATGGGTCAACTGAATAACACAGACGTTAAAGTAAAAGTTGTAACACAATATATTACAAATACCTCAATCAGACATGAGGTAAACTGACCAAAATGAAGAAAGGTTTCTGTAAACAGCTGACAGTAATGGTTAGATCACCATTATCACGTGTCTTGCCACGTGACGTCGGTTATTATGATTGCCCAGGTCTTGCAACCCCAAAGACCATGTATGAGCTGACACCCGTTCCTGCCTTGAAACAACATTTTCAACAATCTATTCTTGCTGTTTCCTCTACTTCTCTTTCCACACATCTTTATAGCTGTCACAAGTATTCCGGTTTCATAATGTGGTCATTCTTCTAATAGTTCATGACGTGTGGCACTGGCGATCATGTCTGTCTTCAGCGCATTGTCTCGTGTTCTGCCAATCAGTCCTGATAATCGCGTGCCTCCTTGCTGTGTTGTCAGTTTGCCCGATATCGTCTCTCTTGGTCTACTCCTGCTTCTCCATCCTCCAGGTTTTTTTTCTATTTTAAAGACAATTGCCAACTTTGCCCTTCTCATGACAACAAAACAATGCGAATGAAAAGCTCTCTTTGTGAGTTAACTTCTTTAAAGAATCGGCATTGCTTTTTCTATCACTCCTATGTGTTCTCATCATTCTTCTGTAAACTGCATCCCCATAGTCTACACCTCATTGCTCTCTTGCCTGCTAATTGTCCATGTTTTTTATTCCGGATGTCAGGATTGGCTCAATGAAACTATTAAGAAGTTTATTTCCAAACCTCGATTGACTAATGAGGGAATATTCTTTATTTTATTGAATGCTATCGTACCTTGATCTATTCAGTACGCAAATTCCTAAATTGTTATTCCACCCGTTGTTATTAAACTAATCGAATACGTAAATTGAATGTCGTGTTTAAGACTGGATCCAATCACCTTCACGTGGTCATTACCGTGGTCGGTATTCGAACACTATCAATTAAAATATGGCTTGATAATTTCAGCCATAATATACTTTACCTATTAACATCATATGATATATAACTCTGCAGTGTGCACCAGACAAAATACTGCAAACTATGTCAGACAACAACATGTACAACATTTAGTTCATTGTTTCTTTGATGTTAATTCACGAAGGGAATACATTGTTTTGAGTAACAAATGTTGATTACATAAAGTACTCACTTGAAAGCCAGGCAGTTCAGTATCATTATTAGTTTCAAAGTGAATAGTTAAGTTGCTGTTTCTCGGAAGGATGTTTTCATACACGTAACTATTGTTCCAGGTGTCACAGAATTTGACCCCGTTCACACACAGGTAATCATTCTCACACATGAAAGAACTCTCTAACGAAAAGTTGCTGGGGTAAAAAATAACAGGGTTAGACATGGTGAGATTCCTTTCAGAGCATGACACTTGATCAGTTGGATCTTCTCTTCCATTTTATACTTTCTTTGTGAATGGCACAGTCGCCATGGTTTATAAATATTGTAATGCCTTCATTTCTGCGACAGCTAGCATGACATGGTAGACTTTATGACCTGGCGTAGATCAGAGTTTATAGATATTGTAATGCCTTCATCTCTAGGACAGCTAGCATGACATGGTAGACTTTATGACCTGGCGTAGATCAGAGTTTATAGATATTGTAATGCCTTCATCTCTAGGACAGCTAGAATGACATGGTAGACTTTATGACCTGGCGTAGATCAGAGTTTATAGATATTGTAATGCCTTCATCTCTAGGACAGCTAGAATGACATGGTAGACTTTATGACCTGGCGTAGATCAGAGTTTATAGATATTGTAATGCCTTCATCTCTGCGACAGCTAGAATGACATGGTAGACTTTATGACCTGGCGTAGATCAGAGTTTATAGATATTGTAATGCCTTCATCTCTGCGACAGCTAGAATGACATGGTAGACTTTACGACATGGCGTAGATCAGAGTTTATAGATATTGTAATGCCTTCATCTCTAGGACAGCTAGAATGACATGGTAGACTTTACGACATGGCGTAGATCAGAGTTTATAGATATTGTAATGCCTTCATCTCTAGGACAGCTAGAATGACATGGTAGACTTTACGACATGGCGTAGATCAGAGTTTATAGATATTGTAATGCCTTCATCTCTAGGACAGCTAGAATGACATGGTAGACTTTACGACATGGCGTAGATCAGAGTTTATAGATATTGTAATGCCTTCATCTCTAGGACAGCTAGAATGACATGGTAGACTTTATGACATGGCGTAGATCAGAGTTTATAGATATTGTAATGCCTTCATCTCTAGGACAGCTAGAATGACATGGTAGACTTTACGACATGGCGTAGATCAGAGTTTATAGATATTGTAATGCCTTCATCTCTAGGACAGCTAGAATGACATGGTAGACTTTACGACATGGCGTAGATCAGAGTTTATAGATATTGTAATGCCTTCATCTCTAGGACAGCTAGAATGACATGGTAGACTTTATGACATGGCGTAGATCAGAGTTTATAGATATTGTAATGCCTTCATCTCTAGGACAGCTAGAATGACATGGTAGACTTTATGACATGGCGTAGATCAGAGTTTATAGATATTGTAATGCCTTCATCTCTAGGACAGCTAGAATGACATGGTAGACTTTATGACATGGCGTAGATCAGAGTTTATAGATATTGTAATGCCTTCATCTCTAGGACAGCTAGAATGACATGGTAGACTTTATGACATGGCGTAGATCAGAGTTTATAGATATTGTAATGCCTTCATCTCTAGGACAGCTAGAATGACATGGTAGACTTTATGACATGGCGTAGATCAGAGTTTATAGATATTGTAATGCCTTCATCTCTAGCGACAGCTAGAATGACATGGTAGACTTTATGACATGGCGTAGATCAGAGTTTATAGATATTGTAATGCCTTCATCTCTAGGACAGCTAGAATGACATGGTAGACTTTACGACATGGCGTAGATCAGAGTTTATAGATATTGTAATGCCTTCATCTCTGCGACAGCTAGAATGACATGGTAGACTTTATGACATGGCGTAGATCAGAGTTTATAGATATTGTAATGCCTTCATCTCTAGGACAGCTAGAATGACATGGTAGACTTTATGACATGGCGTAGATCAGAGTTTATAGATATTGTAATGCCTTCATCTCTAGGACAGCTAGAATGACATGGTAGACTTTATGACATGGCGTAGATCAGAGTTTATAGATATTGTAATGCCTTCATCTCTAGGACAGCTAGAATGACATGGTAGACTTTATGACATGGCGTAGATCAGAGTTTATAGATATTGTAATGCCTTCATCTCTAGGACAGCTAGAATGACATGGTAGACTTTATGACATGGCGTAGATCAGAGTTTATAGATATTGTAATGCCTTCATCTCTGCGACAGCTAGAATGACATGGTAGACTTTATGACATGGCGTAGATCAGAGTTTATAGATATTGTAATGCCTTCATCTCTAGGACAGCTAGAATGACATGGTAGACTTTATGACATGGCGTAGATCAGAGTTTATAGATATTGTAATGCCTTCATCTCTAGGACAGCTAGAATGACATGGTAGACTTTACGACATGGCGTAGATCAGAGTTTATAGATATTGTAATGCCTTCATCTCTAGGACAGCTAGAATGACATGGTAGACTTTATGACATGGCGTAGATCAGAGTTTATAGATATTGTAATGCCTTCATCTCTAGGACAGCTAGAATGACATGGTAGACTTTATGACATGGCGTAGATCAGAGTTTATACAGAGTTCGCGCTCAGGTAGATCTGATACACCGCGTTGACTATTTGCGCTGTGACACATTAAGAAAATGGTTGCTTTCTCCCTAATGCTAAAGTAGAAGTGGAGTGAATGTCTAGCCTAATTTAGGCACAGGCGAGATATGCAGATGATAGAAGGCATTTTTGTGCACGTTAAGAATTTTTTTCTGTAATTTTAAATGTAAAAGAGCAGGTCGAGTAAGCAGCTGCTCGGGCAAACTTCCCAAATTAGGAAAGCTGCCCATAAATTGTCACAAACTTTGACATATTTTATTTTTGACGTTTACTTACTTTGAATTCAATCGTTGTCTTTGCACTCGTCAGTACTTCTGAAGCATTGGACTGATTTGTGCGTGTGCATAGGCTTCCCCCATTGCCAGTATCTCGTCATTAGGCGAACACACTCCGACGAGGAGTCAGCATTTTAGTCCAGGTTACCGGTGCTTTGAACATCATAGCAACATAATCAACATCAGCCGGGGATGTTCACAAGAAATTAGATGCATGTTCGCCATATCCATGCAACAGTATTAAGAACACATAGCACAACACCAGCAAACATATTAGAGTAACATATTTGAGAACATGTATCTTTTATATGGTAACATACGGATGTGAATCATGGATTATATTACAATTTGCATCCACTGATGACGAACATTAAGCCCCGAGTTGGCATTATCAGTGACGTATGTATGTATGTATGTATGTATGTATGTATGTATGTATGTATGTATGTATGTATGTATGTATGTATGTATGTATGTATGTATGTATGTATGTATGTATGTATGTATGTATGTATGTATGTATGTATGTATGTATGTATGTATGTATGTATGTATGTATGTATGTATGTATGTATGTATGTATGTATGTATGTATGTATGTATGTATGTATGTATGTATGTATGTATGTATGTATGTATGTATGTATGTATGTATGTATGTATGTATGTATGTATGTATGTATGTATGTATGTATGTATGTATGTATGTATGTATGTATGTATGTATGTATGTATGTATGTATGTATGTATGTATGTATGTATGTATGTATGTATGTATGTATGTATGTATGTATGTATGTATGTATGTATGTATGTATGTATGTATGTATGTATGTATGTATGTATGTATGTATGTATGTATGTATGTATGTATGTATGTATGTATGTATGTATGTATGTATGTATGTATGTATGTATGTATGTATGTATGTATGTATGCATGCATGCATGCATGCATGTATGTATGTACGTATGTATGCATGCATGCTTGCATGCATGTATGTATGTATGCATGTATGTATGTATGTATGTATGTATGTATGTATGTATGTATGTATGTATGTATGTATGTATGTATGTATGTATGTATGTATGTATGTATGTATGTATGTATGTATGTATGTATGTATGTATGCATGCATGCATGCATGTATGTATGTATGTATGTATGTATGTATGTATGTATGTATGTATGTATGTATGTATGTATGTATGTATGTATGTATGTATGTATGTATGTATGTATGTATGTATGTATGTATGTATGTATGTATGTATGTATGTATGCATGCATGTATGCATGTATGCATGTATGCATGCATGGATGCATGTATGCATGCATGTATTTATGCATATACATGTGTACATATGTATTTTGATAAATCGATGTACCTATCGATCTACTTGTCACAGACATACACTCACCCTTACACTCAAATACATACACTTCCTGTACATCTACCCTACGACTCTAGACACTTTACCTACAAACACGGATACGGTCACATATTCACTCACACGCACACAATCGCACCACTCAATGAGACGACATGATAATGTTGTATTATAAAACACTAACCTGTAATTAATTGATAACATGAGATCCCAATTTCCAGATTCCAGCACCATTGAACAGTTGGCATTAGCTATGTAATCATCATGACCCCAATATGGACTCTGGATAATGAATACCTGAGTGGTCTCGGCGAGTCTCACAATGTGGATTTCGTGTGTTGTACATAATTCGTAGACTCGCGGAGTCTGCGAAATTACATGCAATAACCTCTTAGTGGTTAGAGCATCCTTTGGTCTAACTAATAACGAAAGCATTTAAGTACTCCTATTCTCTTCCAAACTAACTGCTCTAAATGATATAAAACAACAACAGCCAGTGTGCTGAAAACAGCCGTATTTCTTGTGGCTACACGAAGGTGTGACACGTGGACACTGAGCACATCATGTGAATGAATGAACACATCAGCAGAAGGACACACACGCTCCTTTTATTGCAAGCATTAGTGTGAAGTATTATACGTCAATGGGCGAAAAGTGAACACTCTGATATATCCCATATGAACTCAATATTTGTGACTATTGATTACTCAGACCCGTAATATTGACTACTTATTGAAATTCCAGCTGGAGGTAATGAACGACTATTATCTATGTATTGCAAACTCTTTTGTATCACTGTATATGCACCGAAACTCACTTCTCTGATGTTGTGATGGACTTCTATGAGGAGTAATACTTTGTGATTAAGGCAATACCGAAACCCGACTACATGTATTTGCTCGCTGACTTTAATGCGCTTGTGGTAAAGACTCGAGTTCATGTCCAGTATGCATTGGAAATCAACGCATTGGTTGTATGAATTAAAATATACAAAGGCTGCTGGAGCATTGCGCCAGAAACATCCTATATACTCCAATTCCAATTCTAGTTCTTGAGGAAAGATGTTCCGGCCCCGTTCAAACGTCGGCTTATCGATTTGGTCATAGCTGGAGCCCTTGAGGTGTGTCTCGTACTTTTCATTCGTAGATAAAGAAACGTATTTTCGCTTCCTTGATACTGTCTGATTTTCTGTAATTATGTTCATTTCATCTTTTGGTGTCGTTTCGCGTGTCTGAACAGAGTTGCACATTCGTAATGTATGGCGTAATTGTGTTTCTGCCCGTCTCATTGTGTATTTCCTTCAGGGATTATTACCAGCCGTCACCCTTCTTCCAGACATCTTGTCTTGTTCTTGGCCTGTTTTCCTATTTTCTTGGTCTTCTTTGGTACCTTATGTCGTGGACGGCTCGGTGGCTTCTTTCTTGCTAGAGAGTAATGTCTTCCCCTGGCCACCGTCCATTCCTGGTCGCTGTCATTTTTATTTTCCTCCTCTTCTATTTACTATTCTGGTTCTTTATCTTCTGTCTGTGACTTGGTATCTTCTGTGTCTGATATCTCAGTTTTTTTACTTAAGCTGTTCTATCGTTTCTCTCTCTCTTCTTAGAGTTTTGTCAAACTCCTCCATCTCAGCTTTTATTGCAGCCATTCGAGCAACCTGCCCAGTATTCTGCTCTATTTGCTTCAGTTCATCCAGGATGCGCTGAACAGCTGTTAGCTGCGTCTCTTGTGTCTTGCCTATTTTCTTCTCTATGCTGGAGGACATTGGCCTTATGTCCTTCAGTTGGCTTCCAGTTGTGCTTTGTCGCATTTCGTAAGTCGGGTGGTCGCCTCGTTTTTGTTGTTGTCCTTGCCTCTTTATAAAATAGATTGCTTTTGATAGCGATTTCCATGGGTTCCTTGCTGTCTTTGTGGCAGGGGCAGTAAAGATACCTGGTGCCGTGGTTGCCGTGGTAGCTGGTGCACTTTCTGTTTGAGTTAATCCCCCTGAAGTAGGTGTTGATCGTCGCTTGCGGTAATTAGCTGTGGGTGAAGTCCAGAGCAGTATCTGCAGACCTCCACCTCACTTCTACATGTGGCACGGGTGTGCAGAAACATCTGGCACCTGGAACACTACAGCATTCTAGGTATGTAGTGCTTCCACGAAGATGAAGTAGGGAAGCTTAAAGTCAGTTTTCACTTGCTGTGTTATCTTTTACATTTGTGTGGTGGTCTTTCAGTTCGTGTGGATGGAGACACTACCCAATCAGGTGTCTCGCGCAGCTGGGCGATGCTGTGTCTTCCCAGCTCGTTCTCCATCAGACTCAGTATATTGTCTGTTGGTAGCGCCATTAATTTAGCCTCCCTAAAGGTGGTTTGTTTCAACAGGATTTTTCCGGCGAAGTCCTCGGTTATGGATTGCTCCTGTGTGGAGGTCTTTGGTGAGCTGCTTGGCTGCTTCTCATTAGTGTTGTTGTGAACTTGCCGGCTGCTGCTCGCTTCAATTGAAGTGTCTTGCGTCGGTTCAGTCACGGAAACGGCTTTAGTTGGTGTAGGAGTGGTACTGCTGTGTGTCACCATAGGATCAGCAGCCCCGGCGGCCTTCCTCGCTTCTGCCTTCTTCTTCCCAGCTGCATACATTGCGTGTCTTTTCGTGGCGTTTTTAGTGCGAGCCATACTCTGCACTGTCAGTTTTGCAATCTGCTTCTCGGTAGACCGTCGAACCAGATTCACAGACTCCGTCTTTTAAAACAAAAGAGCGGTAAAATGGTCACATTGAAACAATCAAGATCCGGCCATTTGCACCATCTTGACTTTATCATCAAACGAAGGCAAACTTTTGAACCAAACATCCTTAACTTGACTATATCACAGTGTTGATTGTGATACTGATCATTCTTTGGTTGTTGCAAGGGTTAGATTAAGACCTAAGAGAACATGCAAAGCTAAACAAAAATATGTTATCAACAACAAAGATTCTGATTAGTGTTTTGAGTTCCATCAACAATTCAAAGACGTTATCACTGATAAATCAGACAATTGAACAGCAAGTTAAATGTGAGGTAGACTTCAAGAAAATCTGTATACAACAGCGACAGGGTCTTAATTCATTCTGGATCATAAGAGGCAGGGTTGGTTTGAGTCAAATACCCAGACACTGCAGCCCTTGATTGACTGACAGAAGATAGTTCTCAAAAGAAACCAGGAAAGAACAACGCATAACACTCTCAGCGAGCTGAAGCAAGCCAGGAAAGATGTGCAAAAGAATGTCATGCAGTGTGTGAACGACTATTGTTAACTATTAAGTTACGTGAGTACACTGAAAATGCAAGTGATACGGGAAACACCAGAGGCATGTATGAAATGATAACGAATGCATGTGGTCCAATAATTATACAAAGAAAGCACCCATGAAAACCTTAACTGGAGAAATCAATACCGACGTATTAAATCCACAGATCCACCAAGTAATAGAGCTGTGCTGGCAAGAAGGACAGGTACCCCTGGATTTCACAGATAAAAGCTTCATAATACTGTACAAGAACAAGAAGGCTCGTAGTGACTGTAACAACTATGGGGATATCTCACTTCTGTGTATCGTTGGGGAAATATGTGTTTCTGACAATAATGTGTTAATGGCTAAATGGACATCTGGTTAAAAAATTTGATTTTTAATAGGATAAACAGAACTAGAATTGTGTATAGTCCTTAGAAGTAGGTAATCAGATAACTAGGAGAGACTAAAATCATGAAGAGTCATATGGTAGATGTTCACCAAGTTGGTCTCCACGGAAAAGAATGTGTTAGTTAACAACAGTTGAAGCCTGGTACACATCTAAGACAAGGATGCAGTTTTGTTAGTGCTAGAAGATGTATCATGGAATCATTGTGGGAAAATTTGGGGGTTTCCAATTCACTGGGATGGGTAGATATTGGTAATTGATAG
>JACEFZ010023485.1:0-25000 GCA_014155875.1 Cepaea nemoralis
GGAATGTTTATACGTTGTGAAGAGAAACCAGAGTAATAGTGTCAAGTCTTTCATTGGACACCGTCGTTAACATCGTGCACGGAGCTTGCAGTGTTGAAACATTTTATATATTTGTATTAACAAGTACATTTTATTCACTTTTAGCAGTGAAAGTATTTCAAACTTTGGGATGTCAAATTGCTGTTAACTGTGAATAGGTGGTGTCATTATATTAAACATTTAACAATTAATGTAACTAATTGCTTCTTTAGAAAAACGTTTGCGAATTACGTACCTTGCAAACAATAAAATAAATATTGTTCCCATGAAAAAGAGATATTTGTTTCCCCTTAAATTTCGATTACCAAGTTGTCACAGCCTCACATTATCCACAATATCCGGTAAACCAACCTGAGGTAATAGATATTAGCCAAGGGCTACAACTCCCGCCCAAGGGAAAGAAGTAAGACTCTCGAAGGCCAGAGTAATCCAGAACCTTCTCGAAGGACTGGTCAGTGAGTCCACTGTCCCGTGGACAATGATGTGGCCCGCCTATTGCGGGGTCCACGAGGAACTCGAACAGAGTTACCACCCGTGTCGGATTGCGACACGTGTGAATCGGCAGAGACAGACGGACCATCGGAGAGGCAACAGGGCCTGCCTTAGAGGGACTCAATAGTTTAGACCCATGTGTATTTGGGTTCATAGACATATGCTAGATAGTTTGCTTAGAATGTTTGTGATAACCATGTGTGATGATGTTAAACCTCTGTGATATGCAACTCAGTGTGGGCTTGTTAAACCCACTGCGCCAACGCACTGTATGCCTACATACAATAAATGTTATATATTATATTTAACGGAGTTATTGTTGCCTGTTTGAGCCCGAGCTCAGATACCTAGACATCCAACACGCTGACAGGCTTTTTGGGGGCTATTCTCCGGTTTTGGCATAAGCTTTACGTTAAGATGGCTATTGATTGCCAAGTAAAAAAGTAAATTAATGATGTCAAATTGATTTCTGTACAAGTTTAACATATTTGCATCTATCTAGTGATGAACTAGTATTAATATGAGTCCCTCTGCAGTTAGTCCCTCAATGATGTTAATACTATAAACTATTTTGACATGACTGTGAAATTTTTTGACTGTTACTAATGTTTTTCATTCTACGAGCAGATTGTTCCGCAAATCATGGTGTGTGTAACCTATGTAACCTATCCAACAGTGGCGAGAGTACAAGACAACATTCGCAAGTTCTGGGAATATAAGATAAGTTTCATATCATGCCCATTGCAACCCTAAGCGGTACTTATCACCATCCATCCATGTAACATTTTTGCTTTTGCATTGATTTGTATGTATATTCATGACCTTGTAACCAACATAACTTTGCATTTGTATTTGCGCATGTAATAATTAAGGGAGATAACTAAATTTTCTACTCCCCAACATTTTTTCTAAGGGATTTAACTTCATTGAAATTACCAACAAGTAAAAGACAAGATGTCTACGTTAGAAAAATGTATTGAGCAAGGTATGAAATTAGGTTATAAAGAAGAGAAACTATCAGAGTGGGCACAGAAGACACACGCAGAGAACGTTGCCCGTGAAGAAAAAGCGCATGCAGAGAACATTGCCCGTGAAGAAAGAGCGATAGAACGGGAAGAAAAACAAAGGCAAGTGCAGGCAGAAGAAAAGAAGATGCAAATGCAAATTGAGGCAGAAGAGAAAAAGATGCAGATGCAATTACAGTCTCAGGAGAAACAAATGGAGCTTGAGGCGGCGGCCAAATTAGCCCAATTGAATGCCGATACACAAATAAAACTAAAGCAGATGGAGATTGATTCCAACGTAGAAATATCTGTAAATAAACTGAGAAGCAAGGAGGAAGAACAAAAGTATAATAAGTATAAAGGCCTCGTCAAAGCATTTTGCTCAGGAGATTCTATCAGTGCATACCTGGAAAATTTTGAGTGTCTAATGTCCTACCATAAGATCATAAAATCAGATTGGTCATTTATTTTAATGAGAAACTTAGCTCTGGAACCTTTAAAAGTAATAGAGACAGTGCCACAGGAATGAGAAAAGATTATGATTATTTAAAGCAACGCATTCTCCAACATTTCTCATTAGATACTGCAGGTTACCAACAACAGTTCGCAAAATTATCCCCACAACCAAACCAAACCTTCATAGACTACGTGTCTACAGTTCAGGATGTGTGCACAAAGTGGATTAACTCAGCTAAAACTAACAACAGCCATGACAAACTAAAGAACTCATTATTATTGACAAAATAGTTAGTACAATCCCAACACCTTTTGCTAAGTTTTTGAAACAAATGGACTGTAGAAGTATTCAAGATGTAGAGACAAAGGGGAATGCATTTTTCACAGCGAACAGAGATATTCTCCAATTAAACCTAAGTCAGAACGAAACAGCAGCAGTTGTAAACACTAGATACTCGAAACCAACGGAAAGCAAGTTTAAACCACGCTCGAATGTCAGGAAGCCAGTTAAATGCCAATATTGTAGTTTGACTCACGAAGAATACGCGATGTGCGATAAATCGCCCAACTATCCACATCATCTTCAGATGATCGTGGAGAAGCAGAAAACAAGAGAAATGCGTACCAGAGAGCGGTCAAATGCTATTTTTGCAGTAGCTTTGGGCACTACAGTCGGCTTTTGTGAAGGGCGAAAGATACTGAAACAGGCCAATGCGGCACTAGTTGAAACGTCATCAGACGAAGATATTGAACTACTGAATGAGTGTGACAATCAGAATGAATGTTCGAGTGAGCTAGGAAATGCTGTGCAAATTATTGACACCATTACAGACAGTAAGTGTAACACCTGTATGAAATTCCAACTTGACACAACATTGCTATGTGGCCACATGATCCCTATTTCGAATGAAATGGCCAATGCTGCCTTGTCATCTACAGGCAAGCTAAATTTCTCAACAGGGTTTGTAAACAACAAAAAGTGCACATTAATTCGTGATTCCGGCGCAACGCTCTGTGGAATTAAGAAAACATTAATCAACGACACAGACTACACACACAAACACGTAACTTGTCGCACATTCTCAGGCACCATAGAAAAATACCCCCTTGCTCTTGTCGAAATTCGAACACCGTTCATATCAGGACGAGTATTGTGCGCAGTCCTGGAAAATCCTGTAGCTGGAATTATATTGGGGAATCTGCCCAACATACGATCATGCTCTGAAAAGGAAATCAGAGAGTGGGAGCAGAGAAACGGTATTCAGAACCCAAACATCCATTCTAAAGAGAAACACCATTCATGCTTGTCTCAATCTGCCAAAAGAACAAGGGAGACAACCAATGAAGTAATTCAGAAAGAATTTACCGAGGTGCAAAATGCAGGGGCGGTCGAATCTGTCATGGATACGACCAACTTAAAACCTCGAATTGAGGATGCTACCGATCTACCAAGTACCAAGCCTGTAGATGTGCAACAACACACACAACACACGAATGCAATAACACGACAGACAACTCACAAAACCCACACTGACCAACTGCAGGAATCACTAGAAATTGTATCACCAAACACTACCATCACTAATTTTGGAGATGAACAGAAATCAGATCCTACACTTTCACCATATTTTAGGTTAGTAGGACTTAAACCAAAATTAACTAAGAATGCATCGTGGACATTTAGTTTACAGAACAATTTACTAACTAGATTATACACAACAAATCAGACCACGATACAACAAGTAGTGTTACCACAAGCACATCGAGAGAAAGTACTAAAGATAGCCCATGACTCACCTTTCGGAGGTCATATGGGGTACGAAAAGACTAGAGCTAGGGTCCTGACCCAATTTTATTGGCCGAAATTTTGCCAAGACATAAAAACCTATTGTAGATCATGTGATATATGTCAGAAACTGGTGAAAAAGGGGAAAAACCCTACGGCAGAAGTCCAATCAACCACAACTGCCTCGAGGCCATTCCAAATCGTGGCAGTTGACCTAGTAGGTCCGTTAAACCACATCTCAAGTAAAGGGAATAGATATATTTTCACTCTTATTGATCTATGTACGAGATGGCCAGAAATGATTCCATTAAAATCTATCTCCTCTAAGGATGTGACGGACGTATTGTTAAATATTTTCTCCCGTTTTGGCTTCCCGGAGAAAATAATTTCAGATAGAGGAACCCAGTTCATATCGAATGCCACTCAATCGGTAACTAAGTTACTAGGCATAAAGCAATGTTTCACCAGTCCCTATCGACCGGCCGCAAATGGTATCTGCGAGAAACTAAATGGGGACCTGAAACATATGCTATCCAAAGTGACAGCTGAAAATCCAGCCGATTGGGATATACTTCTCCCAACGGTGCTGTTCGCATATAGAGAAGTCCCGCAATCAAGCACAGGGTTCTCTCCCTTCGAATTGATATATGGAGCGAACCCAAGAGGACCTCTCACTATTTACAAAGATATCATATCACAACCTGTAAATATCCAACTACCCATTTCCACCTATGATTTAGTCACTGACACCAGAGACAAAATCATACGCTCCTGTATACTGGCCAGAACATCATTACAGGAGAAAGGTTTTAGGTACAGGCAGTACGCCAACAAAGGTGCAAAAACAATTGTATTAAAACCAGGTCAGGATATTTTACTACTGCTACCTGACAAGAGAGATTTACTATCAACCTCTTGGCAGGGACCGTTTAAAATTGTTAGAAGAATTTCGGAAGTTGATTACGAAATTTCTTTGAATGGAAAGTTGAAAATAGTCCATGTAAATATGTTGAAAACCATACTATGCTAGACGAGGACAGTGACACGAGTAAGCAGACGCAGCTAACTAATGACAGAAACGAAACGACAATTACCCAACTGAATGACACCTCGACAAACGAAGCATCGTTAACGACGCACTCTTACGACGACAAAGACGACGAAGACATATGTACATTACCGACAATATGTGATAACGACAACGACGACCAATTTGACGACATATTGACAACTATTAATCTCGACGACGACGACGACAATGACATTGAGGACAATTTACAAACAGTAGCATCTGTGATAAATCAGACAGACGTAGACAATACTGAAATCCCAGTACCGATTATGAATGACGACGGTAGTATAAAGGACATACAAATCTCTGACACTTTGACACAACAGCAGCGACAAGACATTTTGACTCTCCTTAACGAGTATAAATCTATCTTCTCTAACAAACCTGGACGGACTGACAAAATAACACATTCAATTGTGCTGACAGATCTGACACCGGTCAAATGTAGACCATATTCTATTCCTCTACATTATAGAGCAAATTTAGACAAAGAAATTTTGGATTTAGAGAAAAATAGAATAATTCAGAAATCTATGTCTCAATATTCTTCACCGATTGTCCTGGTGAAAAAGAAGGACCAGACGATTCGTTTGTGCATAGATTATAGAAGGTTAAATACAATAACCACAACAGATGCGGAGCCAATGAACAGTTGTGAAGACCTCATTTTGAATATGTCTCAATCATCCTTATTTTCGAAGGTTGATTTAGCGAAAGGTTATTGGCAAGTACCACTACACCCTGCTTCTAGACATATAACAGCATTCGCAACACCTCTTGGTTTGTACGAATGGAGATATCTTCCATTTGGTCTCAAGAACGCTCCCGCCACATTTGTTAGATTAACTAGATTGCTATTGCACGGAATTAAAGACGTCCAATCTTATATTGATGATATATGCATTCATTCTTCTAATATGACTTCTCACTTACTTACACTCAAACAAGTCTTCAACCAAATCTTTCTTTTTGGACTTACTATCAAACCTTCCAAGGTCGAAATAGGCTATAAGCAAATAGACTTCCTTGGTCATAGAATTTCTGAAGGCAAACTGTTGACAGATGATAAAATTGTTTCGAAGATTCTCAATCTAGAAGTTCCTACCACAAAGAAACAATTAGAAGTTTATTAGGTCTTATAAACTATTATTCTAAGTTTATACCAAATTGGGCAGAACTTACATCAGTTTTTTCTAATATGTTGACAAAAGATCATCCATCAAAAGTTTGTAAAAGTACTCGCTTAGAGGATGCAATATGCAGATTGAAATGCATTTTTTCTAATCCACCAGTCTTACGTTTACCAAACATAAATTTACCCTTTATTTTGACCACAGATTCGAGTGCTATCGCAATAGGAGGATGTTTAATGCAAGAAGTGGATGAAGTGAGACACCCAATTCTCTACGTAAGCCGTAAGCTGAAGAAGGCAGAGATCCGGTATTCTACGGTGGAATTGGAGGCATTAAGTCTATTATTTTGTATGCTTAAGATTATCTAAGTTCCTCTTGGGTGCCCACTTCGTTGTACTCACCGATAATTCGCCATTGTTGGTGCTTAAGCAAGGTGCTCCGAAAAACCATCGTTTACAAAGATGGTGTCTTCTTCTCCAAGATTTCGACTTCGAAATCCGCCATATCAGAGGCACTGACAACATTATAGCTGATATTTTATCACGGCAAACGAATGCGCCAGCAGAATAACATTTGGCACATTGATCATTCGCCATACCAGAAACTGTGATATTTTAGTCTGTGTCATATAACAGTGTAACTCTACACCTGCTAGAGAACTTCCATTTAAAAGTAATAACACCCCAGTGAATAGGTTACGTATAACACCCACGAACGTGAAACTTTGAGAACTATACTACCAAAGCTCTAGGAACAATCCGAGCAAGACATTTTCTGTGAAATTATTTCAACCAGTGAACTGACATTGATCATGAAAGCATGAAGAACACTTTACACTCGACATTGAGAACATTCCATACTTGCTGTTGCTAAGAGACTTTGCAAACAGCCGAAACAGAACTACGTCGACTACAACACTCAAGAGACAGCCATACTAACTTTAACATTCATGGCACGACACGCTAACAACAGGAGGACAACGCGCACATCATCGTTGGATTTAGTTACTTAGTTAATTAATTAATTTAGTATTAAATATGTATTATATTTGCATTGAATTATGTATATAAAATGTGTTAACCTGTAATTTGTACATTTTCTACCATAATATTACAGGTATTTCCATTCATAGGCTAAATAACCTTCCTATGCAATTTTCTCTATGTAAATTATAACCCATTTTTGAGTCATCGTACAAAAAGTACGTATTATCTTAAAGGGAAAATATCGCCTATTCCGTTTTTTCTAAGGGCAATAACACTTACCTCAACTTTAATTATATATTTTAACCAAATACTATTTTGAATGAAAGATGAGTGAATGACAGAGTGAATGGATTAAATGAGAGAACGATATACTGAGCGGACAAATTGTACGCAAAACGTATTTATTTTAATTTGTCTGCGTCTTTCATGTAAATTGTATTACTTGTCTAAATTGTTGATACATGTTTAGTAGTTAGTTTAATACTCTTAGTTTAGTATTTAGGATACGACATCTAAGCACCACTGCTTGGAATGCCTGATCATGCATTACACACATTGGAGTAATTCATGATTAAGGATATCCCAACTCGTGACGCTTGGAAATAAGCCACACATTCAGCACACACTTTACACAAAACTCAAAACTGAACACTATCAATTAAAATGCAGTCACTTTATTAGAAGCAGCAACTTATTAGTCAACACACTAACAAGCCAACAGGGACACATGTAGTCAGATGGGATAAAATAACAACGTAACTACATATTTAGCATTATACAACATACGAGAGTAAAAGTGTATTGAAATGCACACACAGAACAAGATTTGAAGGTGTACTTAATTAGCCAAGACTTTTGTCTTGTTAATCCTCTTAATACAGAGGTTAATTATCTTGGTATCAGTAGGATACTTTGAGAAGGACGGGTTGTAGAAACAACTAGTAAACGTCACGTAACTTCGGTCAGATAAGCATTTTAAGGACACAGGAGAGAGAGAGAGATCTCTTCACCAAATCAGAGAAGTGGTGTATGGGAGAATACATGAGTGTTGATGCCAGTATGTAGGTTACCAAGTTGTTGTCCACCAAACTACAAACACCGACTTTATGTGATTCTGTGACAGAATTAGTGCAGAACTAATTACCCTATAACAACCCATCACATCGGGGGAGAGGGGGACTCCTGTCACAGCCTCACATTATCCACATTATCCGGTAAACCAACCTGAGGTAATAGATTTTAGCCAAGGGCTACAACTCCCGCCTAAGGGAAAGAAGTAAGACCCTCGAAGGCCAGAGTAATCCAGAACCTTCTCGAAGGACTGGTCAGTGAGTCCACTGTCCCGTGGACAATGATGTGGCCCGCCTATTGCGGGGTCCACGAGGAACTCGAACAGAGTTACCACCCGTGTCGGATTGCGACACGTGTGAATCGGCAGAGACAGACGGACCATCGGGGAGGCAACAGGGCCTGCCTTAGAGGGACTCAATAGTTTAGACCCATGTGTATTTGGGTTCATAGACATATGCTAGATAGTTTGCTTAGAATGTTTGTGATAACCATGTGTGATGATGTTAAACCTCTGTGATATGCAACTCAGTGCGGGCTTGTTAAACCCACTGCGCCAACGCACTGTATGCCTACATACAATAAATGTTATATATTATATTTAACGGAGTTATTGTTGCCTGTTTGAGCCCGAGCTCAGATACCTAGACATCCAACACGCTGACACAAGTGCACAGGCCGTCATGAGCGCGATAGCGAATGGTTAGCCCGTCGATCATGTAATTGAGTCCCCACTATTGCTCCCGGGCTGACACAGCCGAAACTAAGCACCATGAAATGTTCTGGAAAGTAAAGGCGAAGTGTGCGCTATTGACCACATCACTCATTGAGTTCCAATTGTTTTACAAAAATGTGGCACTGCCAGCTGAAGGGAATGACATACAGACCTAATTTATATCTACTCTATCAAATGCCTTGTTCTGGTGGACTAGGGCTATGTAGAGTATTAATGATAGCTGTAGCAGTACAATTATGTGTCCGTAGGGCTTTTCCTTGGAGTACTGAGTGTCCAAAGACCCTCTAGTCACTCCATGCAGCATCAGTCTCTCCAAGCTGATGATGATCTATCTGTTCTTCTGCACTATACACACGAACCCAACGGGCCTCGACCACGTCTGCCTCATAATTCACCAGGATCATTGTTTCCGACATTACCGCGATGGGGTCACCCAGATATTTTCTTCATGTGTACTAGCAATTGTTTTCATTATCTGGGAAGGAGGAGCGACACGGAAGAGAATTAGCAACCTACCTGATTATGTCACAGAATAGAATATGCCACGGAGAAACAGTTCACGCCCCAACGACGGTATATGTTACGGGGGAACACGTAGCCGCGTTTTAACCTAGACAGGATCACAACTGATGTAGGTAGGTACATCGGTTATCCTCCCACTGCGCAGTAAACCGAGGCTCCTTTCACGTGCTTTATGGTGTAATGGTGCTAGACCCTACGTTTAGACCAAACGGCACTTGGTGGCTGATGAGGTCGGTATCAAGTTTACTTCATAAGGTATTTTCTAGTACCGATATTTAGGCTGGGTCCCCAGATCAATTGTAAACATTCGAATCCACCGCCATGTGGATCAAACTCATGACCATCGAACCGGTAGATCATACACTGCCACGGCTTCTGTTGTCCGCCATACTGTGAGCACATCAACACCAAAAGCCGGTGCGATTGGCCAGTTTTACAATAATACAGTCGCAAGTGACAGAAATGACGTTGACAGAATGCCTTCATCAGCACACAAAAACCAAAAGATACTGATACAGCTACATGACAAAACGTCACTTAACGTAGGTCCTGACAAAGTTAAAACCCTAGGGCACCAAAATTTAAAAAGGGTGCCACGAGGTCCCTTCAGCTGACAGGACGTGACACGGGTGGAGGAGTGAAAGTACCGCCGAAATTAGTGTTGAGGAAGGGAGTTCAATCTCTATAGGGAAGACGCCGGTGGGATGAGCACAGGGCACAGAAAGGGGAAGGTACACACATAGAGAAGTGGGAATAACACAAGTATGTGTGTGCGTGCGTGTATGTCTGTGCGTGCGCGCACGCGTGTTGAGAGAGGATGAGTCGGAAACAAATTTGGATAAATAAAATTCAGTTGGACACAGATTCATTTGTTCTGATTTTCTCGCACTCCACCCCTAGACTAGCCCGTCTGCCATCCCCATGTATTTATTTGTGTGTCCTCCCTTTTCTCTGCTATGTACCCAATCCCACTCGTGTCTACCCTATAAAGATTTACCCCCCCCCCCCACCCCCAACACTTATGTGGCCTGTGATAACTCGTTCCTCTCTTTGTCTCTTGCTGTCAGATGACCCGCCCGTGACCTAATTATGTGATGAAGAAGGCTGTCTAACCAGGGTTCCATCCTGGCACTTGTGATTGGGTTCTTGTGAAACCGACAAGTTCTTCTTTCCGTTTTGTGACTTTCGCATGGTATTTTTGCCGCTTTACTGCAATTCCACCCATTCAATTTCTCGTATGTCCCCTACTGTTAGTGCAACCCGCACAGGTGGGTGGTGTGTTGATGCGCGATACGGCAGACGTGCTCAGGGCACAGTGGGTTCCTGTGTACAGCCTGAGTGAACAGCTAAATCATCATAGCCTAGAGAGAATGGAGCGGCAGGGAGGAATCAGAGGATCTGGCCGACACTCAGTACTCCGAGGAAAGGTCATACGGACACATAAAACATGACTACGACTGGTACCATTAATATTAAGACTCTTCGCTGGCTGTTGAAGATGAGGACGGAGCACGCATGGGAATATTCCGAGCGCTGTGATGTCGATACTTAACAAGTCCAAACTACATTCTCAATAGTAAGTTTGTGTCTCTTTACAATCAATAAACCAACAATCCTGGCCTGGCAACTTCCCGTTACACGTGATTCACAAGAAGCCAGGTGTGAGAATGCAGGTAGCAACAACACAGACTTGCCGCCTTGTACCTGTGAAATCAACCTGCCGACTGGAGCGCAACTGTTTCCCCATTACACCTAACCAGGCTGTCTGGGCCAGCCAAGCGTGAAAGCGGGATTTATTAAAAAGCAATGATGTCGCCAATTTTAAGCTTCCACTCTTTGATCTGCGACGACCCACCATCTTTTTTCCGGGAGGCATGTCGGAGGCAAATAGGCGGAACGCTTGTGGCCGCCTTTCCTCCCCCCCCCCCCCCTCCTCCTCCTCACGTCTATCTCTGCCTGCTATTCTCCAACTATTTTAAAAACAACATATCTAGATTACTGAACTAAAGGGGGACGGGGGAGGGGGAGTGTTGGCCCGCAGCCATACAGACATTAACACTACATACATTATTACAATCATGCAGACATTATTACAATCATGCAGACATTATTACAATCATGCCGACATTATTACAATCATGCAGACATTATTACAATCATGCAGACATTATTACAATCATACAGGTATTATCAGACATACGCCCTCCACTGTCCTGCATCTTCTTCCTTGTTCGCCTCACATCTCCACGTTGATGATTCTAACACGACCGCAATCAGAAGCAAACAAGTATTGATCCGCACTCATAGTCGGTGAATGAAAGAAATAGGGATGTCCCGAGAAGGTTAACCCGGTCAAAAAATGCCCGCAGAAGTCGGATGTGTCGGCCTAACGGCGCAAGAACGCAGCTCTGCTGTAAACAAGCACAACGCAATCACGTCTGAAAAAAACTCCGGATGAACGCAGAAGAAGAAGAAGAAGAAGAAGAAGAAGAAGAAGAAGAAGAAGAAGAAGAAGAAGAAGAAGAAGAAGAAGAAGAAGAAGAAGAAGGGATGTGAGAATACAAGAGACAATATAACAAATACAAGCTACAGGCAAAGAGTGATTCGAACCTGCCGCCTTCAAATAACGGAAGCAGAATACTGAAGGAACAATTGTACTATATACAACCTACGATTAACTAGACACCTTTAAAAGGTGTCATCATGCGACAGGTCTATCATGCACTTGAACGCACATCCGTGGAATATGGACAGCAGTCAGCTCAGGTTTACCCATGGAATGCAAAGATGGAGATCATTTAGAGCAGTGGTTCTCAACCTTTTTTTGGCCCGTGCCCCCCTTCACCATATTTTCAGAACGTCATTCCCCCCTTTCGTATTTCCTCCCTAACCCCCCCCCCCCCCCCTTACACAGTATACGTAATAATGGAAGTTAAATTTAATAGCACATACAAAAAACAAGTCTAGACGTCCACATAAAACGTGATTTGCGGGTCTACTTAGGTTATAAAATGAATTTCAGAAGGGTGAGATGTACAGAACCGTAAAGTATGAAGGGAAAAACAATATCAAGTTAATCGGTCCTTTATTAACGCGATGTTAAAATAATCTTAATTCCCGCCCCCCCCCCCCTTTGGAAACCCTAAAATTCCCCCCTGGAGGGGGGGGGAAATTCCCCACCGGTTGAGAACCACTGATTTAGAGCCTAGAGGCCTCTCTTCACGGCCAGGAGGAGAATCCTGGAACAGAACACTAACTCGCCAACTGAGGCTTGATCACAATCTCTTCAGCGTTGAAGCCGACAGAGGACTATAAACTAGGCGGGCTGTGAAATTACAAAGAGAATCATCGTAACTCCCAGTGATGATGGTAGATGGAACCCATACCTTGCACATCTCTGCGCGGACAGCTCACTAAGAGACTGAGAGAATGTGAGAATATTTCTCGTCTCACGGCATGAGCGCAAGTCATTGCCAACCCCAGAGATGTGCGAGAACAGGCTAGAGATTGCGAGAATATGACAAGTACATGTTTCATTGTCAAAGCAAAGAAATCAAACCAAAGAATCTATCGCAAGCATGACTGACACAAGCACACACAACATTCAGGGAAACACTTACCATTACATAGTGCCTCTGCATTTCTGTTTTCTCCTGTGCCAATTTTTCGCACTCCATTTTTAATCTGAAGACAAACAGAAACTCTGATAACCCTCCAGATAAGAGACATTAAAGAAGGTTAAGAGAGATCAAGCTATATTCAAGAGATATCCAGCAATATTAAGGCGATATCAAACAACATTTAAGAGTCATCAAACAATTTCTTTGAAATATTCTCAATTATTTGGGCCAAGCTACACCCTGACTTCTTTCCTGTCTGGTCGGCAAGTGTCGATCAATATCTGTGAATGTACTGCTCATGCTATTTCAATGATATCAAGAGCACTGACATTTCTGTGTATTACATTTAACAAACCTACTAAACTGAGAATATTTCACTCTAACTTTAGATTGATACTACAGTATGGAGCCGATACACAGGAGAAGTACAGCAATTACTAACAAACTACACGCGTTCATTGCAGAAGGACTCAATGGCATGACGGAATCATTCATGCGGCTCACAGAGAGAGAACAATGTAAACCCCAGTGAACAAAGAAAGGAGAGAGAGAGAGAGAGAGAGAGAGAGAGAGAGAGAGAGAGAGAGAGAGAGAGAGAGAGAGAGAGAGAGAGAGAGAGAGAGAGAGAGAGAGAGAGAGAGAGAGAAGATGCTGGTGCTGTATAGAACCAATGACTGTGTAATAGAGAGTCCTTTTTCTGGAACCAACAAGACAAATGAAATAGAGGGCGACCTAAATACAGAGAAGAGATTTAGAAACAGAGATAATCTGAAGAGGACATGGGGAGCTGGAGAGGACATTGAGGTATCTGGAGAGGACATGGAGGGATCTGGAGAGGACATAGAGGTATCTGAAGAGGACACAGAGGTGTCTGAAGAGGACATGAAGGTACCTGGAGATGAATATAGAGGTGCCTGGATAGGACATAGAGATATCTGGAAATAACATGGAGGTATCTGGAAAGGACATAGAGGTATCTTGAGAGGACATACAGGTATCTGGAGAGGATATAGAGGTATCTGGAAAGGACATAGAGGTATCTTGAGAGGACATAGAGGTATCTTGAGAGGACATAGAGGTATCTGGAGAGGAAATAGAGGTATCTGGAGAGAATATAGAGATATCTGGAGAGGACATGGAGGTATCTGGAAGAGAATATAGAGGTATCTTGAGAGGACATAGAGGTATCTGGAGAGGAAATAGAGGTATCTGGAGAGAATATAGAGGTATCTGGAGAGGACATGAAGGTATCTGGAGAGAATATAGAGGTATCTGGAGAGGACATGAAGGTATCTGGAGAGAATATAGAGGTACTGGATAGAACACAGATATCTGGAGAGGACATGGAGGTATCTGGAGAGGACATAGAGGTATCTGGAAAGGACTTAGAGATATCTGGAAAGGAAATAGAGGAGATAGCAAAATAGTGAATTTGTGTGAGTTAGCCTATGCTCTAGTGAGGGATAAAGAACAGAAAAATATTACATTTTACACAAGATGAAAGTGAAACAAATACTGTAGAGGTGACACTGATACTCCACATGCATACAAACTCCAATCAGTGTACGTTTAATTAAGTCTAGATCCTCATGGAGTGCGAACAAAGGTTAGAATCAATGACAACTGGAGAATAATGGTCTCATTATGATTCAAGGTTTGATGGTTATTCGTGCTTACTATGGCAGGAGGTTCTGGGTCCCCTGGAGGATGCAGTCATGCATGTTTGCCATGACAAGAGTCACTCTGGAGGGTACAATCATCCATGTTTGTTATAACAAGAGACACCCTGGATGGTACAATCATCCATGTTTGTTATAAACAAGAGTACACCCTGGATGGTACAATCACCCATGTTTAGTTATAACAAGAGTCACCCTGGATGGTACAATCATCCATGTTTGTTAGAACAAGAGTACACCCTGGATGGTACAATCATCCACCCATGGTTTTGTTATAAACAAAGAGTCACCCTAGAGGATGCAATCATGCATGTTTGCCATGACAAGAGACACCCTGGAGGGTACAATCACCCATGTTTGTATATAACAAGAGTCACCCTGGATGGTACAATCATCCATGTTTGTTATAACAAGAGACACCCTGGAGGGTACAATCACCCATGTTTATTATAACAAGAGTCACCCTGGATGGTACAATCACCCATGTTTGTTATAACAAGAGACACCCTGGATGGTACAATCAACCATGTTTCTAACAAGAGTCACCCTGGATGGTACAATCACCCATGTTGTTATAACAAGAGTCACCTCGGATGGTACAATCATCCATGTTGTTATAACAAGAGACAACCCTAGAGGGTACAATCATCCATGTTTGTTATAACAAGAGACACCCTACGAGGGTACAATCATCCATGTTTGTTATAACAAGAGACACCCTAGAGGGTACAATCATCCATGTTTGTTATAACAAGAGGACACCTAGAGGGTACAATCATCCATGTTTGTTATAACAAGAGACACCCTGAAGGGTACAATCATCCATGTTTGTTATAACAAGAGACACCCTGGAGGGTACAATCATCCATGTTTGTTATAACAAGAGACACCCTGGAGGGTACAATCATCCAAGTTTGTTATAACAGAGACACCCTGGAGGGATACAATCATCAATGTTTGTTATAACAAGAGACACCCTGGAGAGGTACAATCAATCCATGTTTGCCATGACAAGAGACACCCTGGTGGGTACAATCATCCATGTTTGTTATAAAAAGAGACACCCTGGAGGGTACAATCATCCATGTTTGCCATGACAAGAGACACCCTGGAGGGTACAATCATCCATGTTTGCCATGACAAGAGACACCCTGGAGAGTACAATCATCCATGTTTGTTATAACAAGAGACACCCTGGAGGGTACAATCATGCATGTTTGTTATAACAAGAGACACCCTGGAGGGTACAATCATCCAAGTTTGTTGTAACAAGAGACACCCTAGAGAGTACAATCATCCATGTTTGTTATAACAAGAGACACCCTGGAGGGTACAATCATCCAAGTTTGTTATAACAAGAGACACCCTGGAGGGTACAATCATCCATGTTTGTTATACCACGAGACACCCTGGAGGGTACAATCATCCATGTTTGCCATGACAAGAGACACCCTGGAGGGTACAATCATACATGTTTGCCATGACAAGAGACACCCTGGAGGGTACAATCATCCATGTTTGTTATAACAAGAGACACCCTGGAGGGTACAATCATCCATGTTTGTTATACCACGAGACACCCTGGAGGGTACAATAATCCATGTTTGTTATAACAAGAGACACCCTGGAGGGTACAATCATCCACATTTGTTATAACAAGAGACACCCTGGAGGATACAATCATCCATGTTTGTTATAACAAGAGACACCCTGGAGGGTACAATCACCCATGTTTGTTATAACAAGAGACACCCTGGAGGGTACAATCACACAAGTTTGTTATAACAAGAGACACCCTGGAGGGTACAATCATCCAAGTTTGTTATAGCAAGAGACACCCTAGAGGGCACAATCACCCATGTTTGTTATAACAAGAGACACCCTGGAGGGTACAATCATCCATGTTTGTTATTACAACAGAGACACCCTAGAGGGTACAATCACCCAAGTTTGTTATAACAAGAGACACCCTGGATGGTACAATCATCCATGTTTGTTATAACAAGAGACACCCTGGACAGTACAATCATCCATTTGTTATAACAAGACACACCCTGGAGGGTACAATCATCCATGTTTGTTATAACAAGAGACACCCTGGAGGGTACAATCATCCATGTTTGTTATAACAAGAGACACCCTGGAGGGTACAATCATCCATGTTTGTTATAACAAGCGACACCCTGGAGGGTACAATCACCCAAGTTTGTAATAACAAGAGATACTCTGGGTCACCCTGAAGGATACAATCACTCATGCTAGAGACATAAAACAAGTGATACTCTGGAGGTACAATCATCCTGCAGGATGCAAACACCCTCGCTTACAAAGTTAGTCATACTTCTGGACAAACAAATGACTTCAATATATGACCAGATATTATTTTACTGACAACATGTATTGATATAACAGAAGGACAAGATGATATGTATGACACTGACAAGATGATATGTATGACACTGACAAGATGATATGTATGATATTGACAAGATGATATGTATGACACTGACAAGATGATATGTATGATATTGACAAGATGATATGTATGACACTGACAAGATGATATATTGACAAGATGATATGTATGACACTGACAAGATATGTATGACACTGACAAGATGATATGTATGATATTGACAAGATGATATGTATGACACTGACAAGATGATATGTATGGTATTGACAAGATGATATGTATGACACTGACAAGATGATATGTATGATATTGACAAGATGATATGTATGACACTGACAAGATGATATATTGACAAGATGATATGTATGACACTGACAAGATGATATGTATGATATTGACAAGATGATATGTATGACACTGACAAGATGATATATTGACAAGATGATATGTATGACACTGACAAGATATGTATGACACTGACAAGATGATATGTATGGGCACTGCAAGATGATATGTATGACACTGACAAGATATGTATGACACGACAAAATGATATATTGACAAAATGATTTTTACACTGACAAGATATGTATGACACTGACAAGATGATATGTATGACACTGACAAGATGATATGTATGATATTGACAAGATGATATGTATGATATTGACAAGATGATATGTATGACACTGACAAGATGATATGTATCTATTGACAAGAGATATGTATGACACTGACAAGATGATATGTATGACACTGACAAGAGATATGTATGACACTGACAAGATGAAGGGATGACACTGACAAGATGATATGTATGGGAAATGACAAGATGATATGTATGACACTGACAAGATGATATGTATGACACTGACAAGATGATATGTATGATATTGACAAGATGATATGTATGATATTGACAAGATGATATGTATGACACTGACAAGATATGTATGACACTGACAAGATATGTATGACACTGACAAGATGATATGTATGACACTGAGAAGATATGTTACACTGACAAGATGATATGTATGACACTGACAAGATATGTATGACACTGACAAGATATGTATGACACTGACAAGATGATATGTATGATATTGACAAGATGATATGTATGACACTGACAAGATATGTATGACACTGACAAATGATATGTATGACACTGACAAGAATGTATGGCACTGACAAAATATGTAGACATGACAAGATATGTATGACACTGACAAGATATGTATGACACTGACAAGATATGTATGACACTGACAAGATATGTATGACACTGACAAGATATGTATGACACTGACAAGATGATATGTATGACACTGACAAGATATGTATGACACTGACAAGATATGTATGACACTGACAAGATATGTATGACACTGACAAGATGATATGTATGACACTGACAAGATATGTATGACACTGACAAGATATGTATGACACTGACAAGATATGTATGACACTGACAAGATGATATGTATGACACTGACAAGATATGTATGACACTGACAAGATGATATGTATGACACTGACAAGATGTGTATGACACTGACTAGATATGTATGACACTGACAAGATATGTATGACACTGACAAGATGATATGTATGACACTGACAAGATGATATGTATGATATTGACAAGATGATATGTATGACACTGACAAGATGATATGTATGACACTGACAAGATGATATGTATGATATTGACAAGATGATATGTATGACACTGACAAGATATTATGACACTGACAAGATGATATATGACACTGACAAGATGATATGTATGACACTGACAAGATGATATGAATGACACTGACAAGATGATATGTATGACACTGTCAAGATGATATGTATGACACTGACAAGATGATACTTACGTGTGGTACTGTGCTTGCAGGAAGCTAAACTCTTCCTTGATGCGATCACATGACTCAGCCACTGTGAACTTGAACGGCTGCCCTGGCTGAGGCCCCTGTCCAAACATAAACAAGATTTATAGCAATGTCACACAGCCACATATTTCAGGCCAGGAATCTGTCTCACTCAAACAACCCTGCAAGCTGGCCACATGTCACCAGAAAAATCATGGGAATCTGTCCCACTCAAACAACCCTACAAGCTGGCCACATGTCACCAGAAAGATCATGGGAATCTGTCCCACTCAAGCAACCCTATGAGACAACGGAAGACCAGTGAAGACCTCGGGAACAAGATCTTCAGATACAAC
This sequence comes from Cepaea nemoralis, assembly GCA_014155875.1. NCBI lineage: Eukaryota > Metazoa > Mollusca > Gastropoda > Stylommatophora > Helicidae > Cepaea > Cepaea nemoralis. The sequence goes on from JACEFZ010023485.1 coordinate 19,249, forward strand.
AGGACACTGTGCATTCTGAACACATCTTCACCACATTAGTCTCAGAGACTTATTAATCGCAGCAACTGTAAAAGACTCAAGCCAACACCAGAGCAATCCTACAAAACTATCCAAATTTCATCACAAACAAAATAGAAACTTGTCCCACTCAAACAACCCTACAAGACTATCCAGATTTCATCACAAACAAAATAGAAACTTGTCCCACTCAAACAACCCTACTATTTCCTCCTACCACTTTAGGGTGGGTCCACCTGAACATTTCCTGGTACCACTTTAGGCTGGGTCCACCTGAACATTTCCTGATATCACTTTAGACTGGGTCCACCTGAACATCTCCTGATATCACTTTAGGCTGGGTCCACCTGAAATCTCCTGGTACCACTTTAGGCTGGGTCCACCTGAACATCTCCTGGTACCACTTTAGGCTGGGTCCACCTGAACATCTCCTGGTACCACTTTAGGCTGGGTCCACCTGAACATTTCCTGATATCACTTTAGGCTGGGTCCACCTGAACATTTCCTGGTGCCACTTTAGGCTGGGTCCACCTGAACATCTCCTGATATCACTTTAGGCTGGGTCCACCTGAAATCTCCTGGTACCATTTTAGGCTGGGTCCACCTGAACATCTCCTGGTACCACTTTAGGCTGGGTCCACCTGAACATTTCCTGATATCACGTTAGGCTGGGTCCACCTGAACATTTCCTGGTACCACTTTAGGCTGGGTACACCTGAACATCTCCTGATATCACTTTAGGCTGGGTCCACCTGAACATCTCCTGGTACCACTTTAGGCTGGGTCCACCTGAACATCTCCTGGTACCACTTTAGGCTGGGTCCACCTGAACATTTCCTGATATCACTTTAGGCTGGGTCCACCTGAACATTTCCTGGTACCACTTTAGGCTGGGTCCATCTGAACATCTCCTGATATCACTTTAGGCTGGGTCCACCTGAACATCTCCTGGTACCACTTTAGGCTGGGTCCACCTGAACATCTCCTGGTACCACTTTAGGCTGGGTCCACCTGAACATTTCCTGATATCACTTTAGACTGGATCCACCTGAACATTTCCTGGTACCACTTTAGATTGGGTCCACCTGCAAACCTTGGTTATTTGGAGAAAAAAAAATCCGGCCATGATAAACTATAGGACTACCAGGTTGGCAGAGATGCAGTCGAGTGTATGCCCTACTACAGCTTCAAACATGCTCCGTGTATTTTATTATTACACATCGACTGTGTAAAGTACATGATTTCCAATCACACCCCGAATGTGTAAAATGCCCTCTATTCAATGTTGGGCATCATTTGGCTATTTCCAATGACACACCAACTATGCAGGCCTGCGCCAGGAATGTACATCTACTAAACTCTACTCCCTGACTGCGGCCTTGAAGGCCTAGACCTGGTAAAGAAGGGGATATGAGCCAGTGGATCGGGTTCCCAGGGGACAGAGAACAATGGCCACGATGTGCTGACAACAAACAACTCTGCTTGCTTCTGTGGCGGAAGCGGCAGGCACTTCTGAAAGCTCCACCCAAAGGAGATATAATGTGCTTTTATTTGCCAATACCATTGAATAAAATCATCACGTGTTTGTTAGCTTTGCAGATAGCCACGTCTGGTGGGCTGTGATGGGGGAAAAAGAACAGAGATAAAAATATGAAAAAAAAATTATGTGTTTGAGCAATAAAATCAATGCTTCCCCCTCCCCCCTCTCTCTCTCTCTCTCTCTCTCTCTCTCTCTCTCTCTCTCTCTCTCTCTCTCCTCTCCTCCTCCTCGTCTTTGTTGTCTAGGATTAGCTTCATAAGTGATGAATGAAATAATGTATGAGAGATATTAGAGAAGAAGGCCAGAATGTCAGACGGGTCTGCATGCCCAATTCTTAACCCTTTGAAAATAAAGATCGTTTGTTCGTTCGTTCGTTCCTCCTCTCTCTCTCTCTCTCTCTCTCTCTCTCTCTCTCTCTCTCTCTCTCTCTCTCTCTCTCTCTCTCTCTCTCTCTCTCTCTTCTTCGTTTGCTCGCTTTGAATTCAAGCGTAGTCCATAGACGTGCTACTAATTCTAGTGCACTTGACTGGTGTTTGCGTGTGGATTAGCTTTCCCTATTACCAGTGTCCGTCACTATAAGGTGAACCCACTCCGACTTCAGTGGTGCCTTACAGAACCATGAACACAACCATCTCTCACGACTACCGGGATAGCTAAATATGATATAGAAGTGTCGAATACTGACTGAATTAGAAATATATATGAGAAAACAAACAAACAAAATATATGTAAAACAAAGTTAGACAAAGTTAGTTACGAGCGGCTGGCCGAGTGGCTAGACCGCCGGACTCTACTTCGGGAGACCCGGGTTCGATCCCTCGGTAAGGTGTGGGATTTTTTTCTGTCGGGGGCAAAAAGAAAATCCTAACCTACACAGTTCGCGGCGACTGCACTAGCCAGGCGGCCTTAATTCCCCAGGCTCAAAGACCCCTCTGCCATACACCGCAAGGTACTATATTGGCAGTCATTGACAGAGACTTACAGAGGCAATTTATTAAAAGTGGAATATGAATAAATGGAGAAGAGAAACGATCGATGATCTAATGGCTATGAGACAAAATGCTAAGTTAGAGACATGAAGAAAGAAGAATAAAGAAAAAAGAAATAAAGAAAGACAGACAGCGCCGCCAGCCAGCCATCCAGCCAGCCAGCCAGCCAGCCGCCAGCCAGTCCAGCCAGCCAGCCAGACAGACAACAGACAGACAGACAGCAGACAGACAGACAGAAAAAAGAAAGAAAGAAAAAGAGGGATGAGAGAAAGAAAAAGAAAAAAGAAAGAAAGAAAGAAGAAAGAAGCAGAAAGAAAGAAGAAAGAAAGAAAGAAGACGAAATAAAAAGAGGTTGTCGAAAATAACATACACAGTGAATTAATAAATGCACGACGACCCAATATACATGTAGATTCGACATTAGTCAACCAATAAAGCCAGTCAGCCGGAGAAACTCATGCTCAAACTTCCCGTTACAGCTGAACCATAACCAGTATATCAACAGCTCGACTTTGTGATCAACGCCAGCCGCCTGCATATGCAGATCTGCCCATCACTGGCTGTCTTTGAGGCCCACTCTAGCTGGCCCAGCCGATCGACCTGCTGCCACGAGAGTAGGGGGCTTCACGGCAGCCAAGAACAGGAGCGCTTCGCCGAGGGCTTCAACTAGCGGCGTGTAGTGGCTAAATGTGTGTCTAATGGCTTTGTTTACTGTCTCTGCGTACATCATTCCCTATTTCGCGTAGAACACTACAAGCCAGTATGATAGCGTAATATGGAAAGCCGGGTGATCATTTCAGACAGATGAATTTTGAGTAGCTCAAGAGGCCTAACACGGTAATACAGAAAGTTAGCTAGTCTTATATTCACAATGCGATGTAAAAGGCGATTCAGGGAAGAAAAACGTGTTAGAGTGCACTTATTGGGAGAAAAATACTCCTTTACTAAGCAACTCACCACACGTGTTAATAGAATTTATATGAGAAAACACTTTTACACTGTCTTTATCGCTACAGGCCCTGACATTTTTTACCTTTGCCCTGTCGTAACTACTAAGTGTTTATAGACTGTGAGAAAACAATTTTAAACTGCTTTTACTGCTACAAACCGACATTTGTTACCTCTGTCCTGTCGTTGTTACTAAGTGTTTATAGACTGTGTATATGATAAAACACTTAAACTGTCTTTACTGCTACAAACCCTGGTATTTGTTACTTTTGCCCTGTCATGGTTACTAATTTACATTTTAATGTCACATTTGTTACTTTAACCACTTGAATTTCAGACAGTTGTTATTATTACCACCCCCCCCCCCCCTCCCTCCAACCTAGATTGGTATTATTATAAAATAATAGTTGCCGGTCACTGACAAGGTTAAAGCTAATGGCACTCGATTCCAATTTGCCATTTCCAAAGACGTCATTTGTGTGGGCTTAAATTGTCGAGGCAATGGGGGAAGGAGAGGGGCAATAGTTTTGGTTACAAGAATAAATAGCTTAAAATGGTAAGACAGTGGATCTATCTGGGTGTAGGGGTCAGGGTGTTGGTTGCCGGGTTGGAATAAGGTGGACAGCGTTATGGATTCAACCACTCACTAGCAAAGAACTAGAGGATCAAAGGAGTAAAATGGAACAGTGGTAGAACATACACTAGAAGGAGTAGCTATGACACAGTTATGTGGAAGAAATCTGGTAAACCGTGAAACATACAACAACTATAATGACGACAGAAGAAGAAGAAGATAACAGAGAAGCTGAGACTTCGTCCCAGCCAGTACGCCTGTGACGTGCTGAATCATGCATGACCTAGTGACATATTAATCTGCCTGCCTAGACGTGAACAAGAAGTTTGGCACAGGTATAGCATACCCCACTGGCTCCTGGACCTGGCCAGTGGAAGGTGAGTTCTGCACTTCCTCCATGGAGATGGTACTTTGGCCAGGATCGGGAGACAAGTTTCTACACCAACCTCACTATGACAGGTCACCGATCATGGATGCAATTCCTCCTTGGAGATGGTACATAGGCCAGGGTCGGGAGACAAGTTTCTGCACCAAGCGCTCACTATGACAGGTCATCGATCGTGGATGTCAGCCCTTATCAGGGCTTAGACGACCTGCATGCTAATGCATCGGACGTCAAGAGTTAAAACTCTGTTCCAGAGGATTAACAACCAACCAATCAACCAACCAAAGCACATAGTGTGGCAGAACTCCCAAATATGTACTGCAATAGAGTGCGTGGCTTGAGGCTGGGTGAACAATTCCCTTTCAAGGCGGTTTTCCTTCCCAGCCAATTTTACACTGGGCCGGGTCTAGAACTGGCTTCTAAGCAGAAAAAACCTCCACTCCACTGAGTACTGAACCCAAACGGATGTGCTACTGTGCTAGTAAGCGAGTGCCCAAATCAGAACGCACTTTTCTTTTGGTGACAAAATGATTAAACTATAGCTCTTAGATAGTAGACACAGATAACTGAACACGTGAACAAGATGCTAATACACACGGCTAGTGTTATATGTATCATACAACCGATATCTACTATACTATACTATTGTTATATATAACATACAACGATTCTATAACACCGCTATTGTTATATATAACATAGAATGATGTCTTTAACACAACTATACTATTGTTGTATGAAATTATATAGTATACAACGGTGTCTACAACATTAATATAGAATTGTTATATATAATCGGCAATACTAACTACTATATTATTGTTATACAATAACATACAACCATAAAGACGATAGTCAATAGTATCGTATGCTATATTGTTATACAGTAACATACAACCATAAGGCAATACTACAATATAGTAATAATAGTGTACTATTGTTATACACAAAAATACAACCGTAACGACAATAATAGTTAATAATAGTAATACTACACTATTGTTATACATATTATATAACATACAACAATTATTGCCACTCACCGGATGGCGGTTAGGGTACATGTCGCGCCCTGTTTCTGCGAGCTGCCCAACGCGTCTCAGTCCAGAAAAGCTACACGCCGACGATTTAATAACGACTACAGAAAACCTGGTGCGTCTTCATGGAAGACAAGACAAAGCCACTTCTACAGCTGGATCCTCATCGTTTCTTTCATACAAACCGACCTCACAAGAATGAAGGAAACACTGCCTCCCGCCAAGAAATCTCACATAAACGCCAATCCAATGGTGACTCAC
>JACEFZ010023485.1:30000-34987 GCA_014155875.1 Cepaea nemoralis
ACGTACAAACACTCCTCTATATGGGAGGACACAATCTGTTATACCACATGCACGGGGTGGGGTGTGTGATTAAAATCGAAGGGGTGGAAATCTTGGCGCCAATGACTTGTCATTGTGGCAAGTGGCAAACACTGCCCGAGTTACGGCAGGTAAAAAATGAGTAGTGAGGTATGTGAACCGTTCTCATAAATGTGATTGAGCCACGACATACATGATCCACCAAAATTCGACAAAAGCAATGGGGTGTCTTATCTGTGACCCCAGGCTGTCATACACACCAAATATAGGTTCCGTCCCCGGCATATTCTGCACACAGATAAAGTAAAGATTCACACACACAATATATATATATAGGTGCGTACAGTAACTGAATCTTTAACAAAGGCATTATGTAACACCTGAACACTTTACCATAAGTCAAGTAAAGCTAGGTTCTTCCCTAATTGAGAGTGAACCAAAAGTGAAGATAGATTGAACTCTGCAGACACAGTACAAAATTTACAGAGACATCATACTCTTCAAAAGAAGATGAAGTAGTGATCATAGCCTGATAAGAATTGGATAAGAATTGTAAGCATAGGAATATAGGACATTGGTATAGACGTTCAAATCTCAGGCCGGCTTTCTTACAGAAGTAATGATGCCGTAGCAAAGTCCACCAAAATACATACATGACATGTAGTATGACTTTTCATATCAAACAAAGATTGTATTAAATAGTTAACACAAATCTTATCATTCAAAGAAAAAAACATATATATATATATGCTCACCAATGCAACATAGAGGCGAAAAACGGCTCCCCAAAAAAGGGGCTACACCCTCCCGGGGAAAAAACACGTCTACATAGTGGGAGCTGCCAGACTCAAGTGACTAGGTCTGGTCCCGCCTGAAAGTTTTACCCAACGATTCCAGGCTATTCTGAGCTATGGTCACATTCCTGGCCTCTATCTGAGTGCTGGCATTCCTTACCATACAAGGTAGTGCCAGTCTCTCACACATGAAATTATCTTTTCCAAGAAAAGATCTTTATAAATCGTCTGTAAGCTGGCGCGAACTGGGACATTATGTCACAGTGATGATGGTGGTAGAAGCAGAGGTTGCTGTTGTAGCTGTAGTAATAGCAGCAATCAAGCATTTAACAAAGTAAACATGAGTAGTCTTACCCCAAGAAGAGGCTGTTACAGACAACAGACATGTACATGAAACAACCACGCCGCGTATGACTGTAACATCTAGACAGCAAATCCTCTCAGACCAATAAATAATTGAGCCGCAGAAAAAGTTAGTGAGCAAACAGAAAACCAACACAAAAGATACACATATGATAGTCAGGTGTCATGTGTAGAAAGATCCTATCGCTACCAGAAACCTGAGGTTTTAATGAAACATGATCGCCTCAATCTGCCACGCCAGTAACAGGCGGCAGAAAACAATTATTTAGTCAGTTTCACGTGAGTATTGTCCCGGTGTTTGTTCTACTAACTCTCATATCCTCCATGCCTTAACCTTTAACCCTTAAGCTTTCAACCTTCGACCTTTAACTCTAGGATAAGTCTAGGATAATTATTTCTCCGCCGTCTGGTCAGGCCCAGCAGATAGGCTTATTCTCGTATCAGTTCCTTTGTAGAGTTCACGTAACCCTCCACCCTATCTCCACTCCTTTGATCTAGTTCACGCAACTCTCCACCCTATCTCCACTCCTTTGATAGAGTTCACGCAACCCTCCACCTCATCTTCACTCCTTTGATAGAGTTCACGCAACCCTCCACTCCATCTCCACTCCTGTGATCTAGTTCACGCAACCCTCCACCCTATCTCCACTCCTTTGATAGAGTTCACGCAACCCTCCACCCTATCTCCACTCCTTTGATAGAGTTCACGCAACCCTCCACCCTATCTCCACTTCTTTGATAGAGTTCACGCAACCCTCCACCTCATCTTCACTCCTTTCATAGAGTTCACGCAACCCTCCACTCCATCTCCACTCCTTTGATATAGTTCACGCAACACTCCACCTCATCTCCACTCCTTTGATAGAGTTCACGCAACCCTCCACCCCATCTCCACTCCTTTGATAGAGTTCACGCAACCCTCCACTCCATCTCCACTCCTTTGATAGAGTTCACGCAACCCTCCACCCTATCTCCACTCCTTTGATCTAGTTCACGCAACCCTCCACCTCATCTCCACTCCTTTGATAGAGTTCACGCAACCCTCCACTCCATCTCCACTCCTTTGATCTAGTTCACGCAACCCTCCACCTCATCTCCACTCCTTTGATAGAGTTCACGCAACCCTCCACTCCATCTCCACTCCTTTGATCTAGTTCACGCAAACCCTCCACCTCATCTCCACTCCTTTGATAGAGTTCACCGCAACCCTCCACTCCATCTCCACTCCTTTGATAGAGTTCACGCAACCCTCCCACCCTATCTCCACTCCTTTGATCTAGTTCACGCAACCCTCCACCCTATCTCCACTCCTTTGATAGAGTTCACGCAACCCTCCACCCTATCTCCACTCCTTTGATCTAGTTCACGCAACCCTACACCCTATCTCCACTCCTTTGATAGAGTTCACGCAACCTTCCACCTCATCTCCACTCCTTTGATAGAGTTCACGCAACCCTCCACCCCATCTCCACTCCTTTGATATAGTTCACGCAACCCTCCACCCCATCTCCACTCCTTTGATAGAGTTCACGCAACCCTCCACCCCATCTCCACTCCTTTGATCTAGTTCACGCAACCCTCCACCCCATCTCCACTCCTTTGATAGAGTTCACGCAACCCTCCACTCCATCTCCACTCCTTTGATAGAGTTCACGCAACCCTCCACCCTATCTCCACTCCTTTGATCTAGTTCACGCAACCCTCCACCCTATCTCCACTCCTTTGATAGAGTTCACGCAACCCTCCACCCCATCTCCACTCCTTTGATAGAGTTCACGCAACCCTCCACCCCATCTCCACTCCTTTGATAGAGTTCACGCAACCCTCCACCCCATCTCCACTCCTTTGATAGAGTTCACGCAACCCTCCACCCCATCTCCACTCCTTTGATAGAGTTCACACAACCTTCCACCTCATCTCCACTCCTTTGATAGAGTTCACGCAACCCTCCACCTCATCTCCACTCCTTTGATAGAGTTCACGCAACCCTCCACCCCATCTCCACTCCTTTGATAGAGTTCACGCAACCCTCCACCCCATCTCCACTCCTTTGATAGAGTTCACGCAACCCTCCACCTCATCTCCACTCCTTTGATAGAGTTCACGCAACCCTCCACCTCATCCCCAACCACCAACAAACACCCACGCCAAATTATAAACGTGGCATGTCCTATGCAGGAAGCTCCGATCAAACCTCGCTTGATTTACTAAGCAATTGTACGTTCAGTGGTTTGCCATTAAATGCCGAATATCTTGGGTCATTAATTACCAACATTGGTGACACGATGAAGGGGGTTAAAAGACGCTTATCTATTGCTCTTCAAAGACTAAAACAACTGAATAAATTATGGAGTGGGACAGACAGAACTACAAAACCGGGAAGGTTAACCCGGTCAACAAATGCCCGCAGAAGTGGGATGTGTCGGCCTAACGGCGCAAGAGAGCAGCTATGCTGTAAACAGGCACAACGCAATTCCGTCCGGAAAAAAAAACTCTGGATGAACGAAGAAGAAGAAGAAGAAGAAGAAGAAGAAGAAGAAGAAGAAGAAGAAGAAGAAGAAGAAGAAGAAGAAGAAGAAGAAGAAGAAGAAGAAGAAGAAGAAGAAGAAGAAGAAGAAGAAGAAGAAGAACTACAAAAAATATATTTTTAAAAGCAAGAATCTTTCCCATTGCAACATAAGCCTGTGAGACCTGGACACTTACTAAACAAGCTGAACAGCGCATAAATGCCTTTGAATATAAATGTTATAAAAGAGTTCTAAGAATATCTTGGGTAAAGAAGCGAACAAATGCATCCATACTTCAAGAGCTGAATATTGAAGAAGGTTGGCTATTAAAGGCGATAAAACAAAGACAATTGAAATATTTTGGTCACTTGAAACATCATGAAAGGTTGGGTGGGACAATGATTGAGGGTTATGCACCCGGGAAGAGAGAAAGAGGAAGGCCAAAGAAAAGATGAGTGTAGGATGTGGTAGATGATCTCCAGATGGGGTATCGGACGCGGGACATCTTGCTTATGATTAAGAAGTGTTCCGGAAAGTTGTTATGGGAGCGAAGTTCTGCAAAGGACATGCTACTGAATGAATGAGTGAATGAATGAATGAGTGAATGAATGAATGAGTTTGCCATTGCTTTCTGAACAAGCTGTCAACGATGAAGTCCAACTGACCCGTGTAGGGATTTAAGCCTCTACTCCGCCTTCAGCGTATCGGAAGTGTAAGCGCAAGAGTTTAAACCCCGCGACTACGCTCAATTTCTTATTTTGTTTTTATGTTTTTTTGTTTACAATAGTAGATAGTAGGGTCATTAGACCCCACTTTCAGCCTGGCGGCTGACGGCTGAAAGGGTTTATGAAGGAAATATGGGGGAAATTTGTCGACTCGGCTCCAGAACCTGGAGGCTGAAGGAAATATTTTTGGGCGGGTTTTTTTTTCGGCGTGCGGGAAATTTTTCGTGGGAACGAAATTTTTGGCGGGTGATGGTGGGTGTAAAAAGTAATTAAGGTAAATGTTTAGTTGGTTCTGGAAAGCGAAGGGGGAAAGTTATTTTGGTTACATTAGTATGGGTAGTGATAAACAAGGGTGTGATGGGTCGTGGTTATACTCGATGAAGTAAGAGATGGTTACTGAACAAGGAGGTGTAGTTGGTTACTGAACAAAAAGAGAGGTGTAGGAGTCTGACACAGTAAAACACAGAGACAAAAGTAAAACAAAAAAGTAATATAATCAAGTGTTTTTTATTGGTATACAACATCAAACTACTCTTAAAAAAAGGTTTACGACCCATACATTAAAAAAGGAGTACGACCC
>JACEFZ010023486.1:0-60000 GCA_014155875.1 Cepaea nemoralis
AGTATTTAGTAGAAAGAGTAGGTAGTAGTAGTAGTAGTAGTAGTTGTAACAGCAGCAGCAGTAGTAGTAGTAGTAGTAGTAGTAGTAGTAGTAGTAGTAGTAGTAGTAGTAGTAGTATTAGTAGTATTAGTAGTAGTAGTAGTTGAATCAGTATAGTAGTAGTAGTAGTAGTAGTAGTAGTAGCAGTAGTAGTAGTAGTAGTAGTAGTAAGTAGTAGTAGTAGTGTAGATAGTAGTAGTAGTAGTAGTAGTAGATAGGAGTTATAGTAGTAGTAGTAGTAGTAGTCGTAGTAGTAGTAGTAGTAGTAGTAGTAGTAGTAGTAGTAGTATAGTAGAGTAGTAGTAGTAGTAGTAGTTGAATCAGTAGTAGTAGTAGTAGTAGTAGTAGTTAGTAGTAGTAGTAGTAGTAGTAGTAGCAGCAGCAGCAGCAGCAGTAGTAGTAGTAGTAGTAGTATAGTAGCAGCAGCAGCAGCAGCAGCAGTAGTAGTAGTAGTAGTAGTAGTAGTAGTAGTAGTAGTAGTAGTAGTAGTAGTAGTAGTAGTAGTAGTAGAATCAGTAGTAGTAGTAGTAGTAGTAGTAGTAGTAGTAGTAGTAGTAGTAGTAGTAGTAGTAGTAGTAGTAGTAGTAGTATAGTAGTAGTCGTAGTAGTAGTAGGAGTTATAGTAGTAGTAGTAGTAGTAGTAGTAGTAGTAGTAGTAGTAGTAGTAGTAGTAGTAGTAGTTGAAATCAGTAGTAGTAGTAGTAGTAGTAGTAGTAGTAGTAGTAGTAGTAGTAGTAGTAGTAGTTGAATCAGTAGTAGTAGTAGTAGTAGTAGTAGTAGTAGTAGTAGTAGTAGTAGTAGTAGTAGTAGTAGTAGTAGTAGTAGTAGTAAGTAATAGTAATAGTAGTAGTAGTAGTAGTAGTAGTAGCAGCAGTAGAAGTAGTAGTATTAGTAGTAGTGTAGTAGTAGTAGCAGCAGCAGCAGCAGTAGTAGTAGTAGTAGTTGTAGTAGTAGTAGTAGTAGTAGTAGTAGTAGTAGTAGTAGTAGTAGTAGTAGTAGTAGTAGTAGTAGTAGTAGTAGTAGTAGTAGTAGTAGTAGTAGAGGTGGTGGTGGTAATAATAATAGTGGTGGTTGTAGTAGTATTATAGACAGAGAAATAAAAATGAGAATACAGAAGGCAAAGTATAACCACCAAAGAACACCTATCCTAAATATTAATAAGCAGACAAAAAACAAGCCGACAGATGCTGTTCTCGTCCCAACACTGTCTTACCAATGCCATACACGGATAATTCTAGAAGCGCACAGGCATAAACTAGCCACTTTAGTAATATTTTCTAAATTGCCTTTTAAGCATATAACCTTCATATAACCCTCTTGGAAAAAAAAAATCCAACGGTACCTTATTCAAGTCTGTGGGTCAGTTTTAAGAGGAGATATTAAAGTGTGTGTGTGTCAGTTTATCTGTTAATAAGAACATATAGAAGAAAACGGTTTTGACCTTTTCACTTGTGACCCTGTCTACACACTCACACAACTGTTAGTTACACTGATCCACACACACACTCCCGCACACAGATATATACATCTCACGTCATGCTGTGATGACGTGAGTCGCACCACGTGACTACACGTCGTTCTTTTCAACAACGCGAGGTCGCCGGCGTAGAGGCATTTTGACAAAATAAATCCCAGTTGGAAAGTTGCAAAATTATCAATGATGTGGTCCGTGTAGAGCAGTGGTTCCCATGCTTTTCAAGCAGAGGGCCATATCTACTATTATCGGTAGTTAAGCGTGCCACAATTTTATAAAATTATAAAAGTCGTGCAATATTGTTCTTACCTTTCTTAATTTTGGTCCAAAAAATTCTAAAACTTTAACGGCAGCCAGTGTCAGTGACTACACTGTGGTCATTATTTCGTTTACAATCAAAATTTCATTTAACACTAAATTTTCAATCAGTTTCTAAAATCGCTTTTAATGTAATTAATTTACAATTGTAACTGTTCTTCATAACCAGCTACTTAAGTTCAGATGCCAGTTTGTCAATGCCTGGGCACAGATCAGTCGTACCCAAAATCATAAACGCAGCTAGGTTACAGTCGGTGAGTCTGGAACGTTGCTTGTTGTTTTATAACGGTCACTGGGGAAAATGACTGCTTGCATCTTAAGTCGAACCAAAACGACAAATGTATCTCTGGGCGAAATGAACACTAGTGTTCAAATTGTTCGACAGGCAATAGTCGCCAGAATGAAATCATATGATCAGCTGAAGGTGAAGCAGGCAGCTCCAGAAATGTACATCTCAGTGCAGAATTGCATTTCAAATCAATTACTTCGTGCTGAAGGTTATGCTGTAATTGACAGAGCTTGGCAATAGGAAATACGAACAGATTTATGAAGAGGGCAACATTATCCTCCTCTATTGTGAACTCTTGAAATCTCGACTGAAAGATATCCAGAAGAGTTCAACTTTTTCTTTGTACTGTAACAAGTCAAATCTCTTTTCCACAACAAGTTGGAAATACCTCTAAAGTCCCTTCAGTCAGCTGTCCGATAAACAGTCGTAATCTCATTTTAAATGAAGAAATGTCATCACACACATTTTTGAATATCCCCCCCCCCCCCAGATTCTCGCATTTAAAGAGTTTAAATGAGACGTGACGTCCACCAAAAATGCCAGGTCAATAAGCCAGTCATCGTTCAGCAGAAATTCCCGTTCTGTAGGCAATGCATATTTTTCCCCAGACAGAAACAGATAGACGCTATTTTTCAGTGCTCAGAAACGTGAAAGAACTTTCCCTTTAGATAGCCATCTTACATCACAGTGTAACAGTAGCTCACCGTATTCCTCGTTCAGGTTTGATAGAAACTATCTGAACAAACGCCTGTTCAGCGCCTTACTTCGAATTTATTCACGCATCTCAGAACAACATTCATGACATGTTTCAGATGTAAAGTCTTTCCACACAGAGTTTCCTGGTGAATGACACAATGATATTTTAATATAGTGCTGCCAAGAAACTGTTTCAATAATGCTAGACATCCAGACTTTTTACCCGTCAAATCCGGAGTGCCCTCGGTGCACGCACTGTCCACGTTGGTTTTCTCTACACACAACTTCAGAGTTTCAAACATATTAGTCCCTTTGGTAGTTGCATACATTGATTCAAGTCCTAGAAGTTCTTCAGTGACTTCAAAATTATTGTTTATTGCTCGAACAAAAACTGCGACCTTAGCTGTGTCAGAAATATCAGTGGATTCATCCACTGCCAATGAAAGAAAAATTTACAAATTTTGATATGTGCTTCTCCTTGACGATGAACATCGTTGGGTAATTCTTCAACTCGCCTGGCCATAGTCTTATTAGACAAAAGGAATCTGATCAAATTTTCTTTCACACATTTTATCGCCACGCATGCTAGCAGCAATTTCAAAGGAAGGCTTGATTATTTCTTCTGCATCGGTGAACGGCTTCTTTTTGCGAGCCAACAGAAGAGCAACTTCGTACGACGCAACAACAGCACTTTTACTCTGTTAGTTAGCCTTGGTGAAAAATTACTGCTGCCTGGTCAGAGAACTTTTTCTATGAAATCTTTTCTTAACTCCGAATTGATCGGATATTGAGCATTTGTCTGTGTGGTCGTAAAGGTCGTTCCAGATTTAATGTTTTTGTAACAGAACCACAAAATCCGCAGAGTAAGCAAACTTATTTACCATTTCGGCTAGGCATAAACATAAATTTCTCCGTCCAATCTTCGTTGAATTCACGATAAGCAACATCTTCTCATTTTCGCTTTTTACCATTGTTTGATTTTAGATTTTCTACACTCATTTTTATAGGCTTTAACGGTGAATTTTTCTTTGAAAACATCTAATTTCAAGATAATACTACTGACTCTGCTTAACAGTTGTAATAGACGACAACATGGTGCCATGCGCACTCTGATTGGTCGACATGGCAGGGATATGGGAACTTCATAACGGTTCGTTGTGAACTGAACAGGCGCATTCGATAATACATAAACATAACAACCACGAGCAGAGTAAATTATTGCACGCTGACTGGGCACTCTAACTGCATTTTGTTTTCCAATTATTAAAACATATTATATTAAACAACGAGGCCTCGCGTACCATTTTCTTACAGCTGGTAGGCCAGAAGTGTCCCGCGGGCCGTGGTTTGGGAACCTCTGGTGTAGAGGGATGAAAAATTACACGTAAATAAAATAATGGGTTTTGAATGCAATCATGCAATCATTGGCATTGCAATTGCTATGAATATTCCATAACAATATTAAATATTCATCGTTGGATGACAACTACCATGTCCCGACATTGAAATATCACAATATACAGCATGCCATCTTTATAATTTCAGTTTGAGATGGGATTGCCAACTCTAATAGTGGAAAACTACATAATCATATGTAAAAATGGATGATAAAGTTAATTAAACATACTAGAACAATGTAAAGCGTCTAGTTAAATCGGAATTTCCGGGTGTACTTAGGTCTTATAAAGTCAGTCTGTACTTCCGTCCAGGACACGGATTTGAGAAGACAAGAGGTATAGATTCGTAGCTCGTGGAGGGAAACATAATATCCAGTAATCGGTCCCTTTTTTGACGCGATCTTGAAATAATATGGGAACTTAACATAACGAATACTCTACACCTCATTAAGCCGGAGAAACAAACACAAGAAAACGAAAATCACCGTAAACACATCTCCGGTAAAGTTCGGCAACCGAAAACTCAATTGCCTACATAAACTCCCATTACATGACATGTGATGTAAAAGAAACGAAGCTGATAAATACATCCAGTTAGGGAGTAAGGGCGACCGACGTAACTGTAACCATAGCTCACACCAAGTGCTGATTTGAATACAAAAGTATGGGTCTAGCACAATATGACCAATATTTCTTAAAACATGCAATATAATTTTTGGTTTTTTTACGAGCACATAAGCATAACCATCACTCACTTTTCCTGATTACGAAAGTATGCATTATGATCAATGTGTCTTAAAACATGTAAAATAGTTTTTTTTAATTTTTCCCAGGCACATAAGCATACCCAACACTCGCGATACCTGACAGCCGGAATTGGCTGTCAACGCAGAGGTCAACATATTATACTATTGTGGGTTAGGGAGTCCAGAGGAAATCATCTCATTATCTTGTCAATAATCCGTGTATAGGCAAACCACAGATTTGGAACAGAATACTAGCATCTGCAGATACCTGACTGCGGTATTCGGACGTGGCATGACATGACAGGACATAATTAACCAAATATGTTTGATAAATTGATGTTATCTGTCAGACTTTCCGCTCGTCTGTACGTCCGTACGTCCTTACGTCCGTCTACCCACCTACTTACCTACCTAGTTATTTACATCCCTACCTACTTACCTGCTGAGTTACCTAACAATCTGCCCACCCATCTACCTACCTACCTACCCACTCACACATCTACCTACCTACCTAACCATCCACTCAGCCATCTATCCATCCATCCATCCTTCCGTCCGTCCGTCCGTCCATCCGTCCGTTCGTCCTTTCGCCCGTCCGTCCGTACGTCTGTCTGTCTGGCTACTGACCGGCCGAAATACCTGTCTGTCTGTCCGTCTGTTCATCCGTCCGCCCGCTTGCCCTTGTACGTCTGTCTGTCTATCTGCTGTCTGTCCGTTTGGCTCAGTATATAATATCTGTCTATTTTCGTTTCTGTACAACTCAGTCAATTTAGAAGAATGCTAAGCACACATGCTGTTTATTTATTTTATTATCGCCTGTAAATTCTTTACATCTGCCTAGTTCTAAATGTTCTAGTTTTCTAAACATACATACCCACATCTATAATTAAAGGCTGCAACGATTCACTTCGCACACTTCTTATTTACGAGAAAATTAGCAATAATCACTTCTATTAATTATTTGCACTCGGGCAGAAGCTGGCATTTCGCACATTAAAATCTCAGTTGTAAAGTGGATTTCCGTCAGTTGTATAATCTATTCCAGGTGTCAGCCGTTGGATGATTATGCAAATACCCAGAGTGCATGATTGTTGTGCCCTACCTGCCTCTACGTGACAAAGAGAACGGAAACGAGGCCGTGGCGTTCCTTTGAATTTATTTAGTTCGAGTTACGGTAGTTAAATTCTGTCAGATCACTAGCGGTTAATGGGGGTGTTTACAACTGCGGAGGTTTTAATAAAAATATTTTATGTGAAATTATGTTACCCAATCAATCAGGTGCCGTTTCCACAATGAAGGTGGGATGCAGTTGATCTCTAACACTGTCTGCCTTTTTTTCGCCCTGACTACATTCTGTCAGGTTGCTGTTCGTCAATCTCTCATTCTGTCAGACTGCTGTCCTTCCATCTCTTGATGTTACCTTCCTACTGGTATCGTTGTCTACCTCTTCCTCACTTGCCTTCAACCTTACCCCACAGTATGGTGTTTATAAAAGTGTTATGTCTTTTAACGTGTCTGAATTACTTAACTTGCTTCTGTTTTTTTTTTTTTATTTCCTTCGTGAACTCTCAAACCATTCTCAGTTGATATTGAACCTCTGTATTTGACTGTTTTTTGTTTCCATGAAATACGATATATTATTTTTTATACCCACATCTCTAGGGTCTCTATTCGATTTTTTAATTGCTTATTCAATGTCCACTAGTATGAGGGAAAAGAACGGACTTTGTTGCAAGCTGGTCCAACACTCACTCTGTTCTGCTCTGTTCACTTCAGGGAGTACTGAATGGGCTACTGTAAAATGTATAGGAGCAGAGGCAGCACAGTGAATAGCTCGTTTGCCTGCAGGCCAGTGGTCACAGATTCCAATTCAAATAGAAAGTGGGGAGGGATGGGGGTGATGTTTTTGTTAATTCTTACAAGGAAATATACTGTGAAGTTAAGATGGTCGGTGTTATCTTGATCACATCACTCCTCCAGCCTCGATTGGTCCGTTAGACTATGGGACTAATTGAAAACAACGCAAGGCGATGACAATGGTCATTGTGTTTTTTTTAATTGTCATTATTGACTGTTGTGCTCACGCATTTGGATATTAGAAAGTGTATCCGCTCAGATGTATTTCCATCTTGCATCAATTGAAATGTGAAAGTTTGAAGAGAACGATAATGAGGGGGTATATGCCCGGGAAGAGAGGAAGAGGAATCCAAAGAGAAGATGGGTGTAGGATGTGGCAGATGATCTCCAGACATCATACTTACGACCGAGAAGTTTACCGGAAGATTGTTATGGGAGCGAGGTTCTGCAAATGACATGCTACTGAAAAAACGAATGATCGGGTTGGGAGCTTGCTCTTTTTAGTGACCCCAGGAACTATACTGATGTTTTGTGTGTGTGTGTGTGTGTTTTTTTTTTCTCATTGGCTCGCTTTGAACAGCAAGTGTAGTTTATATCCGTGCTATTACCTCTAGTGCACTGGACTGATTTTTGCGTGTGGATTAGCTTTCCCTATTACCAGTATCCCTCGTCATCTCTCTACTTCTGAGCTACTTATAATTTACCCCCCACCCCACACAAAAAAAAAGAAAAAACTAAAGGACGACAAGTAAACATGTTAGTCCAACTAACCGGCGCATGGAATGAACCCGCTACTCGGCATCAGCACGATTGAAGGGCAGCTACTGGTGGTAGTCTCACATATCGAACAGGTCAAGGGGTACCTTACGAAGTGATACACAAACCTGCTAACTTATAGGTAGACTGAAGGCAGTCAAAGGCAATGGAAAACAAACCCGAAAACATGTTTGTAGAAGTCAGATGTACTGAGCCACATGCTTGGTGAAACAGTGCAACTAACTTCAATTAATGATGTCAGAAAGTGTAATCATCGATAATGTAACTGAAATTCAAGCAGGAGTTTAGGATAAAACAAATAGGAAACGGCACTGGGAAAGCCAGGGATTGACATTTGTTGCCAGCTTTTGTTCATGACATTGACATATTTCAGATGAGGTGATACACACTGCTAGAAAACATCAGTTGACATTGGCGAGGCAGTTGATGATAATGATCAATAAATATACCTGCATCTATCACATAGTTGTACTGTTATTATAACTGTTACAAGACATATCACTGCTATTACCAACACCACCATTACAACCACCTCTATAGTACTACTACTACCACCACTACAACTTCTACTGCTGCTGCTGCTACTACTACTACTACTACTACTACTACTACTACTACTACTACTATTACTACTACTACTACTACTACTACTACTACTACTACTACTACTACTACTACTACTTCTACTGCTGCTGCTGCTACTACTACTACTACTACTACTACTACTACTACTACTACTACTACTACTACTACTACTACTACTACTACTACTACTACTACTACTACTCATATTAATGGTACTCGGTATCGGGTGGGAAGAAAAGTCTCCATCGACCTCATGTAAATTGTTTTCCGGGGCAATAGATGACCTGGGTCGCATTGGTTTTCTTCTTCTTCGTTCATCCGGAGTTTTTTTTTCGGATGTGATTGCGTTGTGCCTGTTTACAGCAGAGCTGCGTTCTTGCGCCGTTAGGCCGACACATCCGACTTCTGCGGGCATTTGTTGACCGGGTTAACCTTCCCGGGGCATTGGTTTTAAAAGAGTTAAAACTCAGTCTCTTGAAGGATTCACCAAAGAAGCAAGCAACTTACTAAATAATAAACCAATTAAGCAATCAAGCAGATAAACAAAAACTGTCCAATAAAATCAAACCATCCAAGCTACCAAACAATGTACCAACCATGCAATCAAGCAGACAAACAAACACTATCCAAACAAACAATCAACCAAGCTGCCAAACATTGAACCAACCAAGCAATAAGAAGAGAAACAAACACTATCCAAACAAATAACCAACCAAGCTACCAAATATTGAACCAACTAAGCAATAAAGCAAATAAACAAACACTATCCAAACAATCAATCAACCAAGTTACCAAACAATGAACCAATCACTCATTCAAGCAACTAAACAAACACTGTCCAAATAATCAACTAACCAAACAAGCTACCAAGCAATGAACCAATCAAGCAATCACTCAGATAAACAAACACTGTCCAAATAATCATCTAACCAAGCTACCCAACAATGAATCAACCGAACAATCAAGCACCTAAACATACAAGATATCGAACAATGAACCAACACAACAATAAAACAATTAAAAAAACAAGCAAGTATTTTAAACTCATCGTGTAAATACGCGTTTTAAAGCGTATTTGCTCCTCTAGTGCGTTTGGTTGGTAAGACATTTGTCCGTATTCAATCCCGAGATTGTGAGAATTGTATGGATATTTAGCCCTAGCAATGCAGGGGTGCGGGGGGAATGAACAGGCTGATAGGCTGGCAAGAAATGCACCTCTTGGTGGTAGATAACCTATGAACAAGGGGAATGTGGTCGTGCACTTGTGGGACCAGGTGGAGACAGCGAGGGAACAGATTGAGAACCCGTATGTAGAAAGAATGAGATTGCTGGGGATCGACAGGGGTTCTGGAAGAATCTCAAAACTGAGAGGGAAGACCAGGGGAACTTTATTTCAGATAGCGGTGGGAACGATTAGTAGTATGACTCTTCGCTGGCTGTTAAACGAGGGGACGGAGCGCGTATGGGAATGTCCTGAGTGCAGTGATGTCGGTTCATAACTCAACTAAATTCAGTTCAACTCCCGAGCAGCGGCAGGATTATTGTTTCCAACCAGACGGCTGTGGGGTCGACCCAACCTCATAACAAAGAAAGACAGACAATTTTGAGAATTTTCTGCACATTTTCTGAGAAAGAAAAGCTATGGGAAATGGAACTGGCTACCTCACCTTGCATGTCGTAACCTATTTGAACACTAACTCGTTGCAGACTATGTGTCCCTTTACAAAATAATAGTAATAATCTCAAAGGACAACTAGTATAATAAACATTCTGATAACTGTGGTACGATAATCTACCTTAGCTAATTATAATTTCCATATCAAAAATTAGTATTAGTGGGTCATGTATTGTTGATTAATGCAAATTTCCCATGCGTTTATAATGCATATTGCTTCTGTTGTTGTTAGTGTTATTGTTATCTAAGATTAGATTAGATTCACAAGTGAATGAAACAGTGCACTAGAGCAGAGAGATAAGAATGGCAGCAATCGGACGGGCCTGTGTGCACAATTCTTAACCCTTTGAAAATGAAGTTCGTTCGTTCGTTCTCCTAACTGTGGTACGATACCTCTATCTTACCTAATTATAACTGCCATGTCAAAAATTAGTTTTAGTGAGTCATGTAGTATTGATTATTGCAATTGTCCATGCATTTATAATGCGTTTTGATATTGTTGTTGTTGGCTAAGATTAGCTTCATAAATGATGTATGAATGAAATAATGTAAGATAGAGAGATAAGAATAACAGAATGAATGCCCAATGCTTAACCTTTTTAAAATAAAGTGTGTTTGTTAGTTCGTTGGTTGGTTTGCTCGCTGCCTAGAATGTGTGAAGGTCTAGCGCTTCACAATGCAACGGAATTATACTGCTATCTGACTACCTTCACTTTATTAAGATCACGGACACACTATATCATGCCGCTTGTATTATACTTTAAAGTTAGTGGTCTGTGACAGGACCTGTTCTGTGCTCTCCTACCAGTCTGATAGCGTCATTATGTTTGTGCACAAAGCTACATTAACAGCTGCTACTATTTCTCCCACCGCCAGTCATTCGTCCCGCAAGTAACCTCCCCGAGACTGCCTCGTGAATACTTTACATGCAGAAGCCAAATGGAATTTTAATCTCCATTTACGGGTCGTGGTGATTTCACTGTTTCCACGTTCATCCCTACTTTGTAAAGCTATTGCTAAATTGAACATAAATACGGGTTATTTTAAACATTTAAAAAAAAATGAAAAGTTAGATGTTTGGTCTTTACGCGGCGTTGCAATAACATCCAGAATTTATTGGCTGTTTATGCTCTGTGGCGAAAAGGTTATGGACGCAATTAATAATTTCGCATGCTGAGTTCGAAACACAGCTGAAGACAATTTGGAAGCGTTGTTTTCACATTTAAAAAAAAAATAATGCTGGCATTGACTGCAAAGTCCTTAAAAGATATGCAACTAGCTTTAACTTTTTTTTTTTTTCGGTTTGCTAGGCCATTTTCCGTTCGGTAGTTTGCTATATATAATGCATCAATACTTCAAGAGCTGAATATTGAAGAAGGTTGGCTATTAAAGACGATAAAACAAAGAAAATTTAAATATTTTGGTCACTTGAAACGTCACGAAAGTTTGGAGAGAACAATAATGGAGGGGTATATCCCTGGGAAGAGAGGAAGAGGAAGGCCACAGAGAAGATGGGTGCAGGATGTGGCGGTTGATCTCCAGATGGGTGTATCGTACGCGGGAAATCTTGCTTATGATCGAGTCTTTTTGATCGAGAAGGTTGTTATGGGAGCGAGTTTCTGCAAAGGACATGTTACTGAATGAATGAATGAATGAATGAATGAATGAATGAATGAATGAGTTTGCTATAGCCGGTCTCCCTGGCAATGGTTTTAAGGACGCGGTTCGTAATCCCGTATACCCACGTACGAAACACAGCTGCGAGAGATTGGTAGCAGGTCGCGTCGCGCTGGTTATTTATGGAGAATTGTGAGCCGGTCGTTCAGAAAGCAATGGCAAATTACTGAACGTAAAATTTGCTAAGACATTAACAGCAGCTGAAAAATGCTGGTATTAACTGCAATGTCCTGTAAAAGGATACGCGAAAGAAAAGCTTGCTACAGCTTCCTGAATGGCAGGCTCTGGTTGCACTGAAATCAAAGCACTGTTATCATCTCCCGCATCGCCTGTGGCTGATTACGATCCCTCGACCTGGTATGTCTGGGAATTGTGAAACCCCGAACCCCGAAGCCACAGATATTAAGGCGTGTATGTTTAAGGAAAGAGGTATCATTAAGTGCTACCGGCAAATAAATTATGACAACAACAACAACAACAACAACAACAACAACAACAACAACAACAACAACAACAGCTACTACTACTACTACTACTACTACTACTACTACTACTACTACTACTACTACTACTACTACTACTACTACTACTACTCCTACTACTACTACTACTACTACTACTACTACTACTACTACTACTACTACTACTACTACTACTACTACTACTACTACTACTACTACTACTTCAACTGCTGTACTACTAATACTAATACTGTTGCTAGTTACGTTTCTGAAGTTGAGCAATGATAATGATGTGATATTTACTTGTCTAAAAAGAAACACGTCCATCAACTGAAACAAAAACATTCATCAGCAACATCTGTCTGTCTGTCTGTCTGTCTGTCTGTCTGTCTGTCTGTCTGTCTGTCTGTCTGTCTGTCTGTCTGTTTAAATGCATGTCTGTCTGCCGTTCTATAAATTTATTCACGCACCCCCTATCCCGTTATCCTTGTGTTCTTCCATGTATCTCTCGTTGTACTAACCACTCCTCTGGCTCTTCGTATTCCCGCGTCTACAGTTTTGTACCCATCGGTATGTATGTGTACTAATGGTTAATGGTTTGTATCTCTCTCTCTCTCCCTCTCTCTCTCTCTCTCTCTCTCTCTCTCTCTCTCTCTCTCTCTCTCTCTCTCTCTCTCTCTCTCTCTCTCTCTCTCTCTCTCTATCGACTTGTCACACCGCCAATGATAAAGAGGACTGAAGGGCACTGTTATCAGTTATCAGTTATCAGTTGGGGTATCTTCGTTGCACTCCGGACATGTCCATAGGTGCTCAGATCCTCCCCCCAGCATATGCATCAGCGTCCGGTGGCTAATAGTGCCAGTTCTGTGTTGGTTGACGAGGCGCTTTGTTTTCCCGATGTACTTCTCGCGTCTGGCTGTGCCGATTCTTACTCCCAGGTCTTTCATCCTGGAAAGCGATGTGGAATCACTGGCGTCAAAATCCTCTGTTCTCGCCATATCTTTAAGGGCGTTAATGACATCGGCACGATCCATGGGCTGGCCATCTACAGGGGGTGCAGAGCCAGCCAATTTATCAGCTCGTTCATTTCCCTCGACTCCCGCATGTCCCGGGACGAAGATGAAGGTGACTTTGCGGACAACAGACTTCCGCAGCGACTCAGTCCACTGTCTACGTACAGATCCAGCTTCGACCTTCTGAATCATGCTCATTGAATCACTTAGTACACACACGTTGGTATAATGCTGTGATTCCAGCCATATGAAAGCCTGTGTAACTGCCATCACCTCCATCGTCATGCTGCTCGTGGTCATAGAGTGGGCACCACTGGATTCTTGAACGGTTCGGCCCGCTGAACGGGCTGTAAATGCCCACGCACTTCTCTGCTGCTTTACAACAGATCCATCTGTATAGATGAGCACTTCGGGGCTATCTGAGTGATCATAGATGAGCGCGTTAACCTCTGCATTGACAGCGGCAGGGTTCTGCTCTCTGCACCGTCTGTCGAGTGTGATAATGCAGGAGAAGGTACACTTAAAAGCTGGAGGCAGCGGCACCCATTCCTTGCCGGGGTTGATACTGGTAAGACTGCAGACCTGTCCGACGACATCTTCCGCCCGACCCATCCATGATTTGCCCCTCTTTAGCCTGTCACCCTTTTCTCTGAATACAGCGTCATGCAGAGGGTGCTGCTCATCTGCACTTATTTTTAAGTATGCACGAGCTCTCCAGATCTTGATCCTGTGTTCCATTGTCGGGAAGTCGCAGGAAGGGCACTTCAGTGATGGATGTTCTGACCCTGGTATTTTCTCCAGCACGAGGGTACCGCTGGGGTGACCGTAAATTCACCATCACTATTTCATACTTTGAATGATATTTTAAAAATAAATTATATCAACCCTCGAAGGAGCTACAGAGTTCGTGCGTCCGTCCTGAGATCTGATGCAACCAATCCCCCATGGAGGTAGTGAATAGAGATACTTTGAGATGGCTGCTGGATCGGAGGGCTGACTACGTGTGGGAATACCATATATGTGGGTATGTCGATCCTTATAACTTAACATAATATAACATCGAAGATTGAAAGTAGGTTAGACCATGAATTACAAGAAGTGAACATAGATCTCAGACATGACGGAGGTAACAGGGACCAGATCTTCAGCTTGAAAATCATGCCCAGAGAGCGATGTGGGTCTTCATACTTTCTGCATAGACTGCAGTTAACTCTTCGATTGTGTTGAACGCCAGAATTGTGAAACATCAAGGGGATTTCAGCAAACATAATCCATCTAATTGCATCAATATATCACGATCAACAAGCAGCTGTCACAGTTTGAGGTGCGAAGGAGAATAAGGCTACAGATTACTCTTCGACTTTGTTCAACATCAGAATTGTGAAACACCATGGAGTTTCCAGCCCAAAAAATAGACGCTATTTTTCAGTGCTCAGAAACGTGAAAGAACTTTCCCTTTAAATAGCCATCTTACATCACAGTGTAACAGTAGCTCACCGTATTCCTCGTTCAGGTTTGCTAGAAACTATCTGAACAAACGCCTGTTCAGCGCCTTACTTCGAATTTATTCACGCATCTCAGAACAACATTCATGACATGTTTCAGATGTAAAGTCTTTACACACAGAGTTTCCTGGTGAATGACACAATGATATTTTAATATAGTGCTGCCAAGAAACTGTTTCAATAATGCTAGACATCCAGACTTTTTACCCGTCAAATCCGGAGTGCCCTCGGTGCACGCACTGTCCACGTTGGTTTTCTCTACACACAACTTCAGAGTTTCAAACATATTAGTCCCTTTGGTAGTTGCGTACATTGATTCAAGTCCTAGAAGTTCTTCAGTGACTTCAAAATTATTGTTTATTGCTCGAACAAAAACTGCGACCTTAGCTGTGTCAGAAATATCAGTGGATTCATCCACTGCCAATGAAAGAAAAATTTACAAATTTTGATATGTGCTGCTCCTTGACGATGAACATCGTTGGGTAATTCTTCAACTCGCCTGGCCATAGTCTTATTAGACAAAAGGAATCTGATCAAATTTTCTTTCACACATTTTATCGCCACGCATGCTAGCAGCAATTTCAAAGGAAGGCTTGATTATTTCTTCTGCATCGGTGAACGGGCTTCTTTTGCGAGCCAACAGAAGAGCAACTTCGTACGACGCAACAACAGCACTTTTACTCTGTTAGTTAGCCTTGGTGAAAAATTACTGCTGCCTGGTCAGAGAACTTTTTCTATGAAATCTTTTCTTAACTCCGAATTGATCGGATATTGAGCATTTGTCTGTGTGGTCGTAAAGGTCGTTCCAGATTTAATTTTTTTGTAACAGAACCACAAAATCCGCAGAGTAAGCAAACTTGTTTACCATTTTGGCTAGGCATAAACATAAATTTCTCCGTCCAATCTTCGTTGAATTCACGATAAGCAACATCTTCTCATTTTCGCTTTTTACCATTGTTTGATTTTAGATTTTCTACACTCATTTTTATAGGCTTTAACGGTGAATTTTTCTTTGAAAAAATCTAATTTCAAGACAATACTACTGACTCTGCTTAACAGTTGTAATAGACGCCAACATGGTGCCATGCGCACTCTGATTGGTCGACATGGCAGGGATATGGGAACTTCATAACGGTTCGTTGTGACTGAACAGGCGCATTCGATAATACATAAAGCATAACAACCACGAGCAGAGTAAATTATTGCACGCTGACTGGGCACTCTAACTGCATTTTGTTTTCCAATTATTAAAACATATTATATTAAACAACGAGGCCTCGCGTACCACTTTCTTACAGCTGGTAGGCCACAAGTGTCCCGCGGGCCGTAGTTTGGGAACCTCTGGTGTAGAGGGATGAAAAATTACACGTAAATAAAATAATGGGTTTTGAATGCAATCATGCAATCATTGGCATTGCAATTGCTATGAATATTCCATAACAATATTAAATGTTCATCGTTGGATGACAACTACCATGTCCCGACATTGAAATATCACAATATACAGCATGCCATCTTTATAATTTCAGTTTGAGATGGGATTGCCAACTCTAATAGTGGAAAACTACATAATCATATGTAAAAATGGATGATAAAGTTAATTAAACATACCAGAACAATGTAAAGCGTCTAGTTAAATCGGAATTTCCGGGTGTACTTAGGTCTTATAAAGTCAGTCTGTACTTCCGTCCAGGACACGGATTTGAGAAGACAAGAGGTATAGATTCGTAGCTCGTGGAGGGAAACATAATATCCAGTAATCGGTCCCTTTTTTGACGCGATCTTGAAATAATAGGGGAACTTAACATAACGAATACTCTACACCTCATTAAGCCGGAGAAACAAACACAAGAAAACGAAAATCACCGTAAACACATCTCCGGTAAAGTTCGGCAACCGAAAACTCAATTGCCTACATAAACTCCCATTACATGACATGTGATGTAAAAGAAACGAAGCTGATAAATACATCCAGTTAGGGAGTAAGGGCGACCGACGTAACTGTGACCATAGCTCACACCAAGTGCTGATTTGAATACAAAAGTATGGGTCTAGCACAATATGACCAATATTTCTTAAAACATGCAATATAATTTTTGTCTTTTTACCAGCACATAAGCATAACCATCACTCACTTTTCCTGATTACGAAAGTATGCATTATGATCAATGTGTCTTAAAACATGTAAAAGAGTTTTTGTATTTTCCCCAGGCACATAAGCATACTCAACACTCGCGATACCTGACAGCAAGAATTGGCTGTCAACGCAGAGGTCAATATAATATACTATTGAGGATTAGGGAGTCAAGAGGAAATCATCTCATTATCTTGTCGACAATCCGTGTATGAGCAAACCACAGATTTGGAATGGAATACTAGCATCTGCAGATACCTGACTGCTGTCTTCGGAAGTGGCATGACATGACAGGACATAATTAACCAAATATGTTTGATAAATTGATGTTATCTGTCAGACTTTCCGCTAGTGTGTACGTCCGTACGTCTTTATGTCCGTCTACCCACCTGCTTACCTACCTAGTTATCTACATCCCTACCTACTTACCTGCTGAGTTACCTAACAATCTGCCCACCCATCTACCTACCTACCTACCCACTCACACATCTACCTACCTACCTAACCATCCACTCAGCCATCTATCCATCCATCCATCCGTCCGTCCGTTCATCCGTCCGTTCGTCCGTCCGTCCTTTCGCCCGTCCGTCCGTCCGTCTGTCTGTCTGGCTACTGACCGGCCGAAATACCTGTCTGTCTGTCCGTCTGTTCATCCGTCCACCCGATTGCCCTTGTACGTCTGTCTGTCTATCTGCTGTCTGTCCGTTTGGCTCAGTATATAATATCTGTCTATTTTCGTTTCTGTACAACTCAGTCAATTTAGAAGAATGCTAAGCACACATGCTGTTTATTTATTTTATTATCGCCTGTAAATTCTTTACATCTGCCTAGTTCTAAATGTTCTAGTTTTCTAAACATACATACCCAGATCTATAATTAAAGGCTGCAACGATTCACTTCGCACACTTCTTATTTACGAGAAAATTAGCAATAATCACTTCTATTAATTATTTGCACTCGGGCAGAAGCTGGCATTTCGCACATTAAAATCTCAGTTGTAAAGTGGATTTCCGTCAGTTGTATAATCTATTCCAGGTGTCAGCCGTTGGATGATTATGCAAATACCCAGAGTGCATGATTGTTGTGCTCTACCTGCCTCTACGTGACAAAGAGAACGGAAACGAGGCCGTGGCGTTCCTTTGAATTTATTTAGTTCGAGTTACGGTAGTTAAATTCTGTCAGATCACTAGCGGTTAATGGGGGTGTTTACAACTGCGGAGGTTTTAATAAAAATATTTTATGTGAAATTATGTTACCCAATCAATCAGGTGCCGTTTCCACAATGAAGGTGGAATGCAGTTGATCTCTAACACTGTCTGCCTTTTTTTCGCCCTGACTGTACATTCTGTCAGGTTGCTGTTCGTCAATCTCTCATTCTGTCAGACTGCTGTCCTTCCATCTCTTGATGTTACCTTCCTACTGGTATCGGTGTCTACCTCTTCCTCACTTGCCTTCAACCTTACCCCACAGTATGGTGTTTATAAAAGTGTTATGTCTGTTAACGTGTCTGAAATACTTAACTTGCTTCTGTTTTTTTTTTATTTCCTTCGTCAACTCTCAAACCATTCTCAGTTGTTCTTGAACCTCTGTATTTGACTGTTTTTTGTTTCCATGAAATACGACATATTATTTTGTATACCCAAATCTCTAGGGTCTCTATTCGATTTTTTAATTGCGTATTCAATGTCCACTAGTATGAGGGAAAAGAACGGACTTTGTTGCAAGCTGGTCCAACACTCACTCTGTTCTACTCTGTTCACTTCAGGGAGTACTGCATGGACTACTGTAAAATGTATGGGAGCCGAGGCAGCACAGTGAATAGCTCGTTTGCCTGCGGGCCAGTGGTCACGGATTCCAATTCAAATAGAAAGTGGGGAGGGATGGGGGTGATGTTTTTGTTAATTCTTACAAGGAAATATACTGTGAAGTTAAGATGGTCGGTGTTATCCTGATCACATCACTCCTCCAGCCTCTATTGGTCCGTTAGACTATGGGACTAATTGAAAACAACGCAAGGCGATGACAATGGTCATTGTGTTTTTTTTTAATTGTCATTATTCACTGTTGTGTTCACGCATTTGGATATTAGAAAGTGTATCCGCTCAGATGTATTTCCATCTTGCATCAATTGAAATGTGAAAGTTTGAAGAGAACGATAATGAAGGGGTATATGCCCGGGAAGAGAGGAAGAGGAATCCAAAGAGAAGATGGGTGTAGGATGTGGCAGATGATCTCCAGACATCATACTTACGACCGAGAAGTTTACCGGAAGATTGTTATGGGAGCGAGGTTCTGCAAATGACATGCTACTGAAAAAACGAATGATCGGGTTGGGAGCTTGCTCTTTTTAGTGACCCCAGGAACTATACTGATGTTTTGTGTGTGTGTGTGTGTGTGTGTGTGTGTTTTTGTTTCCTCATTGGCTCGCTTTGAACTCAAGTGTAGTTTATATCCGTGCTATTACTTCTAGTGCACTGGACTGATTTTTGCGTGTGGATTAGCTTTCCCTATTACCAGTATCCCTCGTCATCTCTCTACTTCTGAGCTACTTATAATTTACCCCCCCCCCCAAAAAAAAAAAAAAAAAAGTAAAGGACGACAAGTAAACATGTTAGTCCAACTAACCGGCGCATGGAATGAACCCGCTACTCGGCATCAGCACGATTGAAGGGCAGCTACTGGTGGTAGTCTCACATATCGAACTGGTCCCCCGGGAAGGTTAACCCGATCAACAAATGCCCGCAGAAGTCGGATGTGTCGGCCTAACGGCGCAAGAACGCAGCTCTGCTGTAAACAGGCACAACGCAATCACGTCCGAAAAAAAACTCCGGATGAACGAAGAAGAGGAAGAAGAACAGGTCAAGGGGTACCTTACGAAGTGATACACAAACCTGCTAACTTATAGGTAGACTGAAGGCAGTCAAAGGCAATGGAAAACAAACCCGAAAACATGTTTGTAGAAGTCAGATGTACTGAGCCACATGCTTGGTGAAACAGTGCAACTAACTTCAATTAATGATGTCAGAAAGTGTAATCATCGATAATGTCACTGAAATTCTAGCAGGAGTTTAGGATAAAACAAATAGGAAACGGCACTGGGAAAGCCAGGGATTGACATTTGTTGACAGCTTTTGTTCATGACATTGACATATTTCAGATGAGGTGATACACACTGCTAGAAAACATCAATTGACATTGGCGAGGCAGTTGATGATAATGATCAATAAATATGCCTGCATCTACCACATAGTTGTACTGTTATTATAACTGATACAAGACATATCACTGCTATTACCAACACCACCATTACAATCACCTCTATAGTACTACTACTACCACCACTACAACTGCTACTGCTGCTGCTGCTACTACTACTACTACTACTATTACTACTACTACTACTACTACTACTACTACTACTACTGCTGCTGCTGCTGCTGCTGCTGCTGCTGCTGCTGCTACTACTACTACTACTACTACTACTACTACTACTACTGCTGCTGCTGCTACTACTACTACTACTACTACTACTACTACTACTACTACTACTACTACTACTACTACTACTGCTGCTGCTGCTGCTGCTACTACTACTACTACTACTACTACTACTATTAATGGTACTCGGTATCGGGTGGGAAGAAAAGTCTCCATCGACCTCATGTAAATTGTTTTCCGGGGCAATAGATGACCTGGGTCGCATTGGTTTTAAAAGAGTTAAAACTCAATCTCTTGAAGGATTCACCAAACAAGCAAGCAACTTACTAAATAATAAACCAATTAAGCAATCAAGCAGATACACAAAAACTGTCCAATAAAATCAAACCATCCAAGCTACCAAACAATGAACCAACCATGCAATCAAGCAGACAAACAAACACTATCCAAACAAACAATCAACCAAGCTGCCAAACATTGAACCAACCAAGCAATAAGAAGAGAAACAAACACTATCCAAACAAATAACCAACCAAGCTACCAAATATTGAACCAACTAAGCAATAAAGCAAATAAACAAACACTATCCAAACAATCAATCAACCAAGTTACCAAACAATGAACCAATCACTCATTCAAGCAACTAAACAAACACTGTCCAAATAATCAACTAACCAAACAAGCTACCAAGCAATGAACCAATCAAGCAATCACTCAGATAAACAAACACTGTCCAAATAATTATCTAACCAAACTATCAAACAAGGAATCAACCGAACAATCAAGCACCTAAACAACCAAGCTATCAAACAATGAACCAACAAACAATAAAACAACTAAAACAACAAGCAAGTATCTTAAACTCATCGTGTAAATACGCGTTTTAAAGCGTATTTGCTACTCTAGTGCGTTTGGTTGGTAAGACATTTGTCTGTGTTCAATCCCGAGATTGTGAGAATTGTATGGATATTTAGCCCTAGCCATGCAGGGGTGCGGGGGGGGGGGGGGGGGGGGGGAATGAACAGGCTGATAGGCTGGCAGGAATGCACCTCTTGGTGGTAGATTACCTATGGACAAGGGGAAGGTGGTCGTACACTTGTGGGACCAGGTGGAGACAGCGAGGGAACAGATTGAAAACCCGTATGTAGAAAGAATGAGATTGCTGGGGATCGGCAGGGGTTCTGGAAGAATCTCAAAACTGAGAGGGAAGACCAGGGGAACTTTATTTCAGATAGCGGTGGGAACGATTAGTAGTATGACTCTTCGCTGGCTGTTAAACGAGGGGACGGAGCGCGTATGGGAATGTCCTGAGTGCAGTGATGTCGGTTCATAACTCAACTAAATTCAATTCAACTCCCGAGCAGCGGCAGGATTATTGTTTCCAACCAGACGGCTGTGGGGTCGACCCAACCTCATAACAAAGAAAGACAAACAGTTTTGAGAATTTTCTGCACATTTTCTGAAAAAGAAAAGCTATGGGGAATGGAACTGGCTACCTCACCTTGCATGTCGTAACCTATTTGAACACTAACTCGGTGCAGGCTATGTGTCCCTTTACAAAATAATAGTAATAATCTCACAGGACAACTAGTATAATAAACATTCTGATAACTGTGGTACGATAATCTACCTTAGCTAATTTTAATTTCCATATCAAAAATTAGTATTAGTGGGTCATGTATTGTTGATTAATGCAAATTTCCCATGCGTTTATAATGCATATTGCTTCTGTTGTTGTTAGTGTTATTGTTATCTAAGATTAGATTAGATTCACAAGTGAATGAAACAGTGCACTAGAGCAGAGAGATAAGAATGGCAGCAATCGGACGGGCCTGTGTGCACAATTCTTAACCCTTTGAAAATGAAGTTCGTTCGTTCGTTCTCCTAACTGTGGTACGATACCTCTATCTTACCTAATTATAACTGCCATGTCAAAAATTAGTTTTAGTGAGTCATGTAGTATTGATTATTGCAATTGTCCATGCATTTATAATGCGTTTTGATATTGTTGTTGTTGGCTAAGATTAGCTTCATAAATGATGTATGAATGAAGTAATGTAAGATAGAGAGATAAGAATGACAGAATGAATGCCCAATGCTTAACCTTTTTAAAATAAAGTGTGTTTGTTAGTTCGTTGGTTGGTTTGCTCGCTGCCTAGAATGTGTGAAGGTCTAGCGCTTCACAATGCAACGGAATTATACTGCTATCTGACTACCTTCACTTTATTAAAATCACTGATACACTATATCATGAAACTTGTATTATACTTTAAAGTTAGTGGTCTGTGACAGGACCTGTTCTGTGCTCTCATACCAGTCTGATAGCGTCATTATGTTTGTGCACAAAGCCACATTAACAGCTGCCATTATTTCTCCCATCGCCAGTCATTCGTCCCGCAAGTAACCTCCCCGAGACTGCCTCGTGAATACTTTACATGCAGAAGCCAAATGGAATTTTAATCTCCATTTACGGGTCGTGGTGATTTCACTGTTTCCACGTTCATCCCTACTTTGTAAAGCTATTGCTAAATTGAACATAAACACGGGCTATTTTAAACATTTAAAAAAAAATATGAAAAGTTAGATGTTTGGTCTTTACGCGGCGTTGCAATAACATCCAGAATTTATTGGCTGTTTATGCTCTGTGGCAAAGAGGTTATGGACGCAATTAATAATTTCGCATGCTGAGTTCGAAACACAGCTGAAGACAATTTGGAAGCGTTGTTTTCACATTTAAAAAAAAAAAATAATGCTGGCATTGACTGCAAAGTCCTTAAAAGATATGCAACTAGCTTTAACTTTTTTTTTCGGTTTGCTAGGCCATTTTCCGTTCGGTAGTTTGCTATATATAATGCATCAATACTTCAAGAGCTGAATAATGAAGACGGTTGGCTATTAAAGACGATGAAACAAAGAAAATTTAAATATTTTTGTCACTTGAAACGTCACGAAAGTTTGGAGAGAACAATAATGGAGGGGTATATCCCTGGGAAGAGAGGAAGAGGAAGGCCACAGAGAAGATGGGTGCAGGATGTGGCGGATGATCTCCAGATGGGTGTATCGGACGCAGGACATCTTGCTGTGACATGTTTGATTGAGTTGCCAGAGGACCTAGTTTTTAGTGTTCTCTGGAGATATATCTTGAATAATAAATAACAAGATAAAGGATATGATTTAGCACGTTTTGTCTAGAGGTCACTCAAATGAGCTAATCATTCCCGCAATAGCCTTGTTTGGAGAACCTTTTTCTTTGGCTCAAACCCCCACTGTGAGACCACTATGTATCTACACAGAAATTTATAAAAGAAGTAAAAGGTTCCCTTAAGGCCAGAAAAGATCTGAACTATTAGCGCCTGTACAACTGAGGATCCCTCTCACTCATTATAATGTTGCCAGTGTGCTGTTCGTCCGTCACCTAGATCTCTTCTTTCTTTATTTTGTCAGTATGACCTATATCAGTTCAAGTAGTCCTTCAATTTTTGCAGACAAACAAACTTTAACAATAATTGTACATTACATCTGGTAGACAGGACATCTACATGACAGTTTCTTGACAAAAGTGGAACATACATTCACAAGGAATTGTTTACACCACAAGTGTACAAGATAGACATCATGAGATACCTGACAACATCTATACAGGACTTTTCACAATATGTATAACCAACCACAGCACTTAAGACATAGTCACCAGAGACAACACTTGACAGCAACTGTACAAGAAATTCACTGGGGACATGTACTTGAAACACTGGTTCAATCATACTGTTTATTGAGCTGATGGTGAGTCTAGTGCTGACCATTGTTCATCCCATTTGTCATGTCAACACCTCAACAAGGTACATACAAAATGTACAAATATGCTAACATGCATGCAGATAACATGATACACCACCTCTCCATTACTCCACCAACTAATAACTCTCCTCCGCCTCTCCTCTCTAAGTACCACCACTACACCATTCTGTTTACAGTATCTATCTCTATCCTCATTTCCTGTCTCTTGGGAATTTAGGAAATCCTATCCATGGGCAACTCAAGGAAGAAACTACTGTTCTGGGTCTGTTGGATCCTTTTATCATCAGCATGGATGTTGGACTAGCTCCAGTTAGCAGCTTTCCCAAAATAAGCTTCATGGCAGATTCATTCCTCTTGAAGACAAGATTTGGTAGGATGATATGAGACTGTCTCTCCCCGTTGACCAGACTGTCTGTGAATGCTGATACTGGGATACTTCAAAAGTTGAGGATAACACTCTCCTGACCTTGGGAGATGTATACTCGGTACATGCAGAACATGACTTGCTGAAGAAACCCAGAGATAGGAACAAAATCCAATATACTGCAGCCCCTCAGTCAGTCCAATCTCACCTACACTTCAAGTCACATTCTTCAACACTGTGTGAGCACCAGGCTGGAGATTAACCAAGATAAGTCCTAGCTAAACAATCCATTGCACCAGTCATTTCACAAGTTGTCTTGAATGAGGTTAACAACCAGACTTGTTGTTTTCATTCTCAGATGATCCTGATAATTATGATCACTGGAGTCTTCAGAACTATTTTTCTCCCTTATTTATATCCAGCTGTTTGAGAGCTGAGCTGAAAGTCTCTAGGAAATTCCCATATTGTGGGTTCTAGAAGATTTCACTTATAGAGAGTTGTTCTGGATTCTGGGACTACTGGTTAGTTTTCCCAGATGATATATGGATGCCTCTCCTCCATCCTCCTGTTCTCTGTGGATATATAGAATGGTACAACATCTCTTCACATGTGTTAAAAGATGATGTTATCATACATTAACATACACAGATGGAGATGGGGAAGGTTAAGGTTGATGATGTAGTGAATTTCACTCTGATGTACTGTGGTAATCACAAGACCATATGCTGAGACAGGGTAGCTTAACACAATTACAAGCATTTATGTGGTCCAAGTTCCACCATGTTTGAACCACAGTAGACCTGGGCACAAGGAGGACCAGACACAGTACAGCAATCATTGTGACATAGCAACATGGGACAGGCATTGTGAAGGGAAATGGAAAATAGGTATTTACAACTGCAATATGCATTATGTATTAACTAATGGCCTTTACCAAATTAGCAGACCAGACATCCATTCCAATGGCTGTGATGTTGGTGCATGAATGTCTTATTCCATATTCACACAGCAATGCCAGACCTCACCCCTTTTTCACCAGACTTGTCTCACAGATACATCATCATCATCATGTGCTCTTTCCCCACTGAGTAATGTCCACAGTAGGTAACAGAAGCTCAATTGCATAGCAATAGTTCACATATGCACCAAGCACATATGTGGAAAACATGTTTAGTCCTTGTAAGTTTGCATGAGCCATACATTATATTCAGCCAACTGAGATACAGGTTCACACACCTATGGTTCTCTGAGGAACTAGTTTATATGAACCATCCAACAGTAGAGGTCACAGTGTAATACTTCAAAGAGAAATTATAGTAATTCTCTTGAGCTTATAGCGACCAGGCATCACATGGACTGAGCAATTCTGGCGTGCCATCACCGTCCTGTTTACATGTGGATATTTGAAGCATCTTTCTTTCTACTAATGTGAGAGGCTATTTATTAAATCACCAACTCACTCACTCCATCATTCTCTGCGTTTTACAAAGGAACGTGTACATGTTTCATCACTCATTCCCATTCAGACTGCCATTTGTTAACTCGCACGAGATCAAAGGTACAGTTGATTTTAAGAATAAGTCATCCTAGGCATGTAGAATGCACAAGGGGTTTTGGTTTGCGAATCTGCATGAGTGTACTACATTCCTCAAGCATACGCAACCAGTCACAACAAGGGATTGATATGCACTTGGAGTATACAGCGTGAAAGACGTGTCAAGGTTGAAGAAGCAATATTCAGAATTCTGGCGCACAGAAGTTAGGTTTTCCATTTTCACATATTATTCATAAAATACTCTTATATTCTTCTCTTTCGTACATTAGGTTTAGCCACAACATTAAAGTATGTTTTAAAGTGGTACCTGTTGTCCAGAGAACAATATTATTGAATCTTTAAGGGCATTGTTGGGTCATCACATCACTCTAGCGACCGCTCCTGGTGAAATTCCCGCTCCTACTAATTAGATTTTAAAATATGGCCCAGGAATAGCGTGGGCTCATTATTTATGAACCAATCAAAAGACAAGTGCATACCGCCCCCTCCCCCAACTCGTTCTGGAACCTTCGATCTAAGAATAGCCCTATATTTGGGATTGTCCCCGTTAAGACTTAAAGTATAATTATGAAATGTGTCGGACTGGAAATGGGGATTCTGTTCCATCATGCTACACTTGCTTATGATCGAGTCTTTTTGATCGAGAAATGTTGTTATGGGAGCGAGTTTCTGCAAAGGACATGTTACTGAATGAATGAATGAATGAATGTATGAATGAATGAATGAATGAGTTTGCTATAGCCGTTCTTCCTGGCAAAGGTGTTAAGGACGCGGTTCGTAATCCCGTATACCCACGTACGAAACACAGCTGCGCGAGATTGGTAGCATATCGCGTCGCGCTGGTTATTTATGGAGAATTGTGAGCCGGTCGTTCAGAAAGCAATGGCAAACTACTGAACGTAAAATTTGCTAAGACATTAACAGCAGCTGAAAAATGCTGGTGTTAACTGCAATGTCCTGTAAAAGGATACGCGAAAGAAAAGCTTGTTACAGCTTCCTGAATGGCAGGCTCTGGTTGCACTGAAATCAAAGCACTGTTATCATCTCCCTCATCGCCTGTGGCTGATTACGATCCCTCGACCTGGTATGTCTGGGAATTGTGAAACTGCGTGTACGAACCCCGAAGCCACAGATATTAAGGCGTGTATGTTTAAGGAAAGAGGTATCCTTAAGTGCTACCGGCAAAAAAAGTATGACAACAACAACAACAACAACAACAACAACAACAGCTATTACTACTACAACTACTACTACTACTACTACTACTACTACTACTACTACTACTACTACTACTACTACTACTACTACTACTACTACTACTACTACTACTACTAATACTACTTCAACTGCTGTACTACTAATACTAATACTACTGCTAGTTACGTTTCTGAAGTTGAGCAATGATATGGGATATTTACTTTTCTTAAAAAAAAACACGTCCATCAACTGAAACAAAAACATTCATCAGCAAGATCTGCCTGTCTGTCTGTCTATCCTTCCGCCCGTCCGTCCGTCCGTCCGCTCGCCCGCCCGCCCGTCTGTCTGTCTGTCTGTCTGTCTGTCTGTCTGTCTGTCTGTCTGTCGGTCGGTCGGTCGGTCGGTCGGTCTGTCGGTCTGTTTGTGTGTCTGTCTAACTCTCTGGCTGTCACTGCCTGGCTATCTGTTTGTCTGTTGGTCGTTCGAACGGTAAGTCGGTATGTATGATTGTGTGTATGTGTATGTGTGTGTGTATGTTTGTGTGTGTGTGTGTGTGTGTGTGTGTATGTGTATGTGTATGTGCATAAATAGTTAGCCGTCTAGTGTTTGTCTTCAGTAAATTATTTGTCTCTCTGTCCATTCGTCTGAATGTCTGTCAATCTGTCAGTCTGTCTGTCTAGCTGTGTCTGTCCAACTATCCGTCTGTTCGTCCTCCCGCTCATCTGTCTATCGTTCTATAGATTTGGTCATGTACACATCACCCCCTCCACCCATCCTTTTATTCTTGCATTCAGCCGTATATCCCTCGTTGTTCTGTCCATCCGCCAATTCATCCGTTTGTCTCTGTCTATTTGAATGCATGTCTGTCTGCCGTTCTATGAATTTATTCACGCACCCCCTCTCCCGTTATCCTTGTGTTCTTCCATTTATCCCTCGTTGTTTTAACCACTCCTCTGGCTCTTCGTATTCCCGCGTCTACAGTTTTGTATCCATCGGTATGTATGTGTATTAATGGTTAATGGTTTGTCTCTCTCTCTCTCTCTCTCTCTCTCTCTCTCTCTCTCTCTCTCTCTCTCTCTCTCTCTCTCTCTCTCTCTCTCTCTCTCTCTCTCTCTCTCTATCGACTTGTCACACCGCCAATGATAAAGAGGACTGAAGGGCACTTCAGTGATGAATGTTCTGACCCTAGTCTTTTCTCCAGCACGAGGGTACCGCTGGGGTGACCGTAAATTCACCATCACTATTTCATACTTTGTATGATATTTAAAAAAAAAAATTATATCAACCCTCGAAGGAGCTACGGAGTTCGTGCGTCCGTCCTGAAATCTGATGCAACCAATCCCCCATGGAGGTAGTGAATAGAGATACTTTCAGATGGCTGCTGGATCGGAGTGCTGAGCACGTGTGGGAATACCAAATATGTGGGTATGTCGATCCTTATAACTTAACATAATATAACATCGAAGATTGAAAGTAGGTTAGACCATGAATTACAAGAAGTGAACATAGATCTCAGACATGACGGAGGTATCAGGGACCAGATCTTCAGCTTGAAAATCATGCCCAGAGAGCGATGTGGGTCTTCATACTTACTGCATAGACTACAGTTAACTCTTCGGCTGTGTTGAACGTCAGAATTGTGAAACATCAAGTGGATTTCAGCAAACATAATCCATCTGATTGCATCAATATATCACGATCAACAAGCAGATGTCAAAGTTTGAGGTGCGAAGGAGATTTAAGGCTACAGATTACTCTTCGACTTTGTTCAACATCAGAATTGTGAAACACCGGGGAGTTTCCAGCAGGCATGATCCATCTAACGGCATCAATATGTAACGAACAACAAGTAGCTGTCAAAGTAACCCGTGAAACACCAACTTGATTTGAGGTAAAAAGGGGAATAAGACAGGGTTGCATTATGTCACTATATGTGTTCAACAGCTATTCAAAAAAATTTAATGATAAAGGTCAAAAATGGCCAGACAGTGACAATTTTGATTTTCTTCATAATTGGTAGAAATTGAATTATGTCACTCAGATATGCAGATGAAGCGGTCTTCTTCTCAAATAACACTATGGGAATACAAAAGTTAATCTTTTCTTTCATAAAGCGAAGATCGAAATTTTATAATGATTGTAAAAATAAAAACAATTATACCAACAGACGAAGGTCAGCATGGCACAATGAATAAGAACACGTGTTCTTAAACATACGGTTCGCTGATGCCGAGGTAAGGGGTTCAACACCTACACCTACACCGGACAGTTTGACTTAAATATTGATCTCTTGTCCTTGACCTGGGGACGTAAATTACAAGTACATCTGAAGTCGGGGTGGGTTCGCCTGATGGCGAGGGACACTGGTAATAGAGAAAGCTAATCTACACGCAAAAAAATTCAGACCAACACTACAAGAAGTAGTGTGTATGGGCTATGCTTGAGTTCAAAGCGAGCAAGCGAAAAAAACACACCACTATTAACCAAAATTCATAATCAACATTGAAGAAACTTAAAACTTCAAAAATTTTGCGTTTCTTGTCTCCGTAATCAGCGATGGGGACTGTTAAATATTTGCCAAGCACAGATTGGGAATAGCAATGAAGATGTTAAACAGTATTAAGAGCCTACGGCAACAACGGCAAATAAGTTAAAGTACAATTTATGAGAACTTGCATCTTTCATAAGGCAACGTACGGATGTGAGTCATGGACCCTTTCGTCATAACTAAAGAAAAAGAAAAAAACTCAGGTCTTTAGAACTTAAAATTTACAAAGAAATTCTTAGAATACCGTAGACCAAGAAGAAGAAAACTATTGGCATTCTACGAGGGCTGTTCTAAGATCAACCTCAGATTGGATGGTAAAAATAAACCGATTGCCATAGCGACACAGTTCATTGTTTCCATCATTCCGTAGTCTATTAGTTCACTGCACATCAACCTGCAGTCGCATTTGTTCCTTGGTTCACGAATCGCGAACGGATAAACATGTACACTGTGAAATTCGTGGTGTCATTCGTATAAGATGTGAACATTCTATGAAAGCAGTCTCATAAGCACTATCATCTCTTGGCATCGTCAATACTATGGTCATATTTAATGCCACGGTCTCTTGGAAAGAGCACTGACGGAATGCAGACTAGCTGCTATAAGAGGCAGGAGTTAAGCAGCAAGAAAATCGATACATGACAAAAAGGACACATTGGGCATGAAAAATACGAGACAAGAGCATTGGCGCAGGATCAAGACACTTTTCTGCGGTCCGTGATTAGAACGACGTGTTGCAAGGGACCAGCTACGTGACAACGATGATAATTTTGTTATAGGTGATTGATATGTATGTTACAGGTGATTGATATCTATGTTACAGGTGATTGATCTGTATGCTATAGGTGGTTGATCTGTATGTTATAGGTGGTTGATCTGTATGTTATAGGTTACTGATCTTTATGTTATCGATGATTGAACTGTATGTTATAGGTGATTGATCTGTATGCTATAGGTCATTGATCTGTATGTTATAGGTGATTGATCTGTATGTTATAGGTGGTGGATCTGTATGTTATAGGTGGTTGATCTCTATGTTATAGGTGGTTGATCTGTATTGTATAGGTGACTAGCAGACCCGGCCCGGTTCGCCCAGTCCCTGGTGGGGAGCATCTCATTTAATTCATATAAGTAGTCATATAAGCTCCCATTCCCGTTCCTGTCTGTCTGTCTGTCTGTCTGTCTGTCTGTCTGTCTATCTGTCTGTCTGTCTGTCTGTCTGTCTGTCTGTCTGTCTGTCTGTCTATCTGTCTGTCTGTCTGTCTGTCTGAACCTGCCCGGCATCGCCTGGCTCCTGGTGTGGAGC
Source organism: Cepaea nemoralis (assembly GCA_014155875.1). Taxonomy (NCBI): domain Eukaryota; kingdom Metazoa; phylum Mollusca; class Gastropoda; order Stylommatophora; family Helicidae; genus Cepaea; species Cepaea nemoralis. The sequence continues at coordinate 30,850 of JACEFZ010023486.1, forward strand.
ATCTCATTTAATTCATAAAAGTAGTCATATAAGCTCCCGTTTCCGTTCCCGACTATCTATCTGTCTGTCTGTCTGTCTGTCTGTCTGTCTGTCTGTCTGTCTGTCTGTCTGTCTGTCTGACCCGGCCCGGCTTCGCCCAGCCCCTGATGGGGAGCATCTCATTTAATTCATATAAGTTCCCGTTCCCGACTATCTGTCTGTCTGTCTGTCTGTCTGTCTGTCTGTCTGTCTGTCTGTCTGTCTGTCTGTCTGTCTGTCTGTCTGTCTGTCTGTCTGATCATTTATTGGTTGCGGTTAGAACAACCTTAGATAAACGAAGACCAACTTACAAAAAGCATTAGAAAGAGCACTTGAAAGATCTTTACATATTCCCCCAACAATTAACTTGTGTAAATGGAACAGCGGCAGCAGCAGCAGAAGAAGAAGAAAAAGGAGGAGTAGGAGGAAGGAGGAGGAAGAGGGTGGAGGAGGGAGGAGGAGGGAAGAGGAGGAGGGAGGAAAAGATAGGCGGAGAGAGGAGGAAGAGGAGGGAGGAGTAGGGAGGAATAGAGGGGGGAGGAGGGAGGAGGAGGGGGGAAAGAGGAGAAGGAGGAGTAGGGAGGGGTGGAAGAGAGAGGAGGAGGAAGGAGGAGGAGTAGAGAGGAGGAGGAAGGAGAAGGAGGGAGAAGGAGGAGGAGGAGGAAGAAGGAGGAGGAGGAAGGAGGAGGAAGAGGGAGGAGGGGAGGAAGAGGGAGGAGAAGGGAGGAGGAGGAGGGAGGAGGAGAACGCAGGAGGAGGGAGAGGGAGGAGGAGGGAGGTGGAGGGAGAAGGAGGAGGGAGGAAGAGGGAGAAGGAGGAGGGAGAAGGAGGAGGGAGGAGGAAGAAGAATGATGAGGAGGCAGGAGGAGGAAGGGGGAGGAGGAGGGATGTGGAAGAGGGAGGAGGTAGAGGGAGGAGGAGGAGGGAGGAAAAGGGAGGAGGAGAGAGGAGGAGGGAGGTAGGAGGTAGGAGGAAGACGGAGGAGGAGGGAGGAGGAAGAGAAACGCGGAGAGAGGAGGAGGGGGAGGAGGAGGAGTAGATAGGAATATGAGTTAGGAGTAGGGAGGAGGAGGGATTAGGAGGAGGAGGGGGTAAAGAGGAGAAGGCGGGAGGAGGAGGAAGAGGGAGGAGGAGGGAGGAGGAGGAAGGGGGAGAGAGGAGGAGGAGGAGGTATTAGGAGGAGGGAGAAAGAGGATGGAGGAGGGAGGAGTAGGGAGAGGGAAGAGGAGTGAGGAGGAAGAGGGAGGAGGAAGAGGGAGAAGGAGGGAGAAGGAGGAAGAAGAATGATGAGGAGGCAGGAGGAGGAAGAGAGAGGAGGAGGGATGTGGAAGAGGGAGGAGGTAGAGGGAGGAGGAGGAGGGAGGAAAAGGGAGGAGGAGAGAGGAGGGGGAGGTAGGAGGTAGGAGGAAGACGGAGGAGGAGGGAGGAGGAAGAGAAACGCGGAGAGAGGAGGAGGGGGGAGGAGGAGGAGTAGATAGGAATATGAGTTAGGAGTAGGGAGGAGGAGGGATTAGGAGGAGGAGGGGGTAAAGAGGAGAAGGCGGGAGGAGGAGGAAGAGGGAGGAGGAGGGAGGAGGAGGAAGGGGGAGAGAGGAGGAGGAGGTATTAGGAGGAGGGAGAAAGAGGATGGAGGAGGGAGGAGTAGGGAGAGGGAAGAGGAGTGAGGAGGAAGAGGGAGGAGGAAGAGGGAGAAGGAGGGAGAAGGATGAGGAGGAGGGAGGAGGAGAACGCGGGAGGAGGAGGGGGAGGAGGAGAAGGGAGAAGGAGGAGGGAGGAGGAGGAGAGAGGAGGAGGAAGGAGGAAGAGGTAGAAGGATAAGGGAGAAGGAGGAGGGAGGAGAAGGAGGGGGAGGAGGAGGAGGAATGATGAGGAGGAGGAGGAGGAGGAGGAAGAGGGAGGAGGAGGGATGTGGAGGAAGGAGGTGGAGGGAGGAGGACGGAGGAGGTAGAGGGAGGAGGAGGAGGGAGAAAAAGGGAGGAGAGAGGAGGAGGAGGGTGGAGGTAGGAGGAGGAAAAGGAAAAGGAAAGAGGAGGGAGGAGGAGGAAGAAGGAGAGGAGGAGGAAGAGGGAGGAGGAGGATGGAGGAGAAAGAGGATGGAGGAGGGGGAGGGAAGAGGAAGAGGGTAGAAGGAGGAGGGGAGAGGAGGAGGAGGGATGTGGAGGAAGGAGGAGGAGGGATTAGGTAGAGGGAGGAGGAGGGAGGAAAAGGGAGGAGGGAGGAGGAGAGAGGAGGAGGGAGGAGGTAGGAGGAGGAGGAAGAGGGAGGAGGAGGAAGGGGAGGAAGAGGAGGAGAGGAAGGAGGGGGAGGGGAAGCGGAAGAGGGTAGGAATTGGAGGAGGGGAGAGGAGGAGGGAGAAGGAGGGAGGAGGAGAAGGGAGGAGGGAGGAGGAAGGGAGAGGAGGAGGAGGGATGAGGCGGAGGGAGAAGGAGGAGGGAGAATCAGGAGGGGAGCATGGAAAGGGAGGTGGAAGAGGAGGAGGAGGGAGGAAGAAGAGGGAGGACGAGGAGGGTGAGGAATGAGGTAGAGGGAGGAGGAGGGAGAAGGAGGAGGAGGAGGAAGGAAAGGAAGGAGGAAGAAGAGGAGGAGGGTGGAGGAGGAGGTAGAGGGAGGAGGAGGAGGTAGAGGGAGGAGGAGGAGGTAGAGGGAGGAGGAGGAGGAGGGAGGAGGAGGGAGGAGGAGGGAGAAGGAGGAAGGAGTAGGAGGGAGGAGGATGGAGGAGGAAGGGAGAGGAAGAGGGAGATGGAGGAGGGAGAGGGAGGAGGACGAGGGGGAGGAGTAGAGGGAGGAGGAAGAGGAGGAGGAGGGAGGAGGAGGAGAGGAGGAGGAGGAGAGGGAGGAGGTAGAGGGAGGAGGAGAGGGAGGAGGAGGGAGAAGGAGGAGGAGGAGGAGGATGAGGGAGAAGGAGGCAGGAGGAGGAGGAGGAGGAGGAGAGGAAGAGGAGGGAGGAGGAGGGAGGAGGAGGAGGGAGAAGGAGGAAGGAGTAGGAGGGAGGAGGATGGAGGAGGAAGGGAGAGGAAGAGGGAGAAAGAGGAGGGAGAGGGAGGAGGGAGGAGGAGGGGGAGGAGGTAGAGGGAGGAGGAAGAGGAGGAGGAGAGAGGAGGAGGAGGGTGGAGGGAGGAGGTAGAGGGAGGAGGAGAAGAGAGGAGGAGGGAGTTTGCCATTCCGAATTCATACTCGTCTAGGTTCTGTGATTTCGGTCCTTCCATTGATTGTTCTTCCCTTCTACATGACTGTAGATAACTTCCTTACACATAAAGAGATGAATTGTTATTTATATTGCCGTGGCATGGAGGAATATCAGCAGCAGAGTTGATCCAGAAAACCAAAGACCGAGATCTACGGAGAGCCATGAACGCCTACGCCAGCCGGCACGGCACTTGATGATGATGATGATTGCCGTGTGACGATTCTGTTTAGTCACGTCATTTTCTTCGCTTTCCCTAGCGTTTTGGTTCGGGGATTCTTTCATCATCATCATCATATATTTACGTACGTATTTTGGGAGGGGGAGGAGGGAGGAGGAGGAAGAAGAAAAAAAATACGACAGTTGGCAGCGCTGGAATGAAAGGAAGACGTGTAGAAAATTTCATCTCAATCGGATGGACCGTTCGCGAACGTATAAAGGACATACATATATATTTACATACATACATCCTAATTTATATATTAAGATTTATTTGTATGTTATAGGTGATTGATCTGTAAGTTATAAGTGATTGATCGGTATGTTATACGTGATTATATGTATATTATAGGTAATGGATATGTATGTTGTAGGTGATGGATCTTTATGACAGTATGACTATAGTCATATGTATTTGAGGCCGCCTGCATGTTGAAATATGTGTTTATTTCCGCACTATCAGCTTTCTAGTTGCTAATTTTTCTGGCCACATATCAAAGTGTCTGTCTGTCTGTCTGTCTGTCTGTCTGTCTGTCCGTCTGTTGGTCGGTCGGTCGGTCGGTCGGTCTGTCGGTCTGTCTGTCGGTCTATCGGTCTATCGGTTGGTCTGTCGGTCCGCCGGTCTGTTTGTCTGTCTGTCTGAACATATGTAAATCTGCCTGCCAGACTATGTAGACTGCTTCATACATTTATACATGGGATCTAATGAAACAGGCTTCCCAGACACTCGGATATTGGGTTCTAGTACCTCCTGGAAAGAATACATCAATTTGCTTCCCGTGAGGAAGGAATGTGACACTTGTCAGCTGGTCATCCCCCCATCAACATGTTGTATAGCGCCGACTCTGTCGTGTCCCGGTGTACGATTACTGGGGCTGGGTGTAAAGGTAATTCTTGGAATTTTGAGCCCCAAGAAATGTCGTTAAAACAGAGGCTTTTATTACCTGCCAGCCACCGACAGTAACGCTGATATATGACTTGGATGTCTGCGGGCTGTGTTTCTGCAGTCTGACATTGCCTCCTTATTTCCGTGTGTGTGTGTGTGTGTGTGTGTGTCTGTCTGTCTGTCTGTCTGTCTGTGTGTATGTGTGTGTGTGTGTGCGCGCGCCCGTGTGGGTGCGCGTTATACTTGCATACACACTCACACACACAGATAGAAACAAGGGGCTATATATATATATATATATATATATATATATATATATATATATATATATATATATATATATATATATATACTAGCTGACCCGCCCGGCTTCGCCCAGGCACTGGAGGGGATCTATCTATCTATCAGTCTGTCTGTCTGCTTGTTTGTCTGTCTGTTTGTCTGGCTGACCCGGCCCGGCTTCACCCAGTCCCTGGTGGGGAGCATCTCATTTAATTCATATAAGTAGTCATATAAGCTCTCCCGCTCCCGACTATCTGTCTGTCTGTCTATCTGTCTGTCTGTCTGACCCGGCCCGGCTTCACCCAGTCCCTGGTGGGGAGCATCTCATTTAATTCATATACGTAGTTATATAACCTCTCCCGTTCCCGACTATCTGTTTGTCTGTCTATCTGTCTGTCTGTCTGTCCCGGCCCGGCTTCACCCAGTCCCTGGTGGGGAGCATGTCATTTAATTCATATAAGTAGTCAAATAAGCTTCCGTTCGCGACTATCTGTCTGTCTGTCTATCTATCTGACCGGCGTGGTTTCGCCCAGCTCCTGGCGCACAGTAACTTAAAAGAATGTCCTTCCACACACCATTCATTATTTTTAATGAAAACTGTTTTTAATCACCGACATGACAGTTGATAATTTCTGTAAGCAGAAAAAGATGGGTTACGATGTTATGCATTATGCATTATTTTTATGCAAACTTTAAAAATGCCTTAAAGATTATATCATTATTTATTATAACTCATCATTATCATTGGCACCTTTCCGTCTTGACAGACGATAGTTTGGTACATTGTGCTTCAAAAAGGCTTAATAACTGTCATATGGCAATAACTACGATCCATGGCGGTGGCGAGTGTGGCTGGTAAGGCCAATTCTTGCTGCAAATATTTGCCCACAGTAGGTGCATGTGAAAACATGGTCATTTCCACCATTTTGCACCATCTTACGTCTCTCACGCTCTGTGTGTGCTTTATCTGCAATCATTTTCTCCTTTGTCTTTATTCCATTTCTGATAGTTGCCCTCCATGCAACACGTTCAGCGGCGACATGCTCCCATTGTGCATTATCAATGCCTGTATCAATCATGTCACGCTTACACACATCTTTGTATCGTAGTAGAGGCCGACCCTGAGATCTCCTACCCATCTGTAATTCACCAAAAAAGATGTCCTTTGGTATTCTACCATCATCCATCCTCCTAACGTGTCCTATCCATCTAAGTCTACGAAGACTGAGCATGGAATACACCGTCACACAACCTGATCTTTCCAATACTTCAGTATTTGTGATTTTGTCTTGCCACTTAATACCAAGTATTCTTCGCAGACACCGCATATGAAAGCTGTTTAAACGTTTCTCTTGGCGTGAGTAAGTTGTCCAGGTTTCACTGCCATAAAGAAGAGTACTAAGGACACGGGCTTGGTAGACGAGTACTTTTGTTTTGGCAGTAAGCTTCCTGTTCTCCCAGACTCTTTTTGCTAACATGTTCATTGTTGTTGCTGCCTTGCCAATCCTGATGTTGATTTCCTGATCGAGGGATAATTTGCTATTTACCTCTGATCCTAGATATGTAAAATGGTCTACTATCTCCAGTTCGGCGTCGTCAATAAAGATTGATGGTACACCATGTGCACCTTGTAACATAATCTGTGTCTTCTTTTTGTTAATTGTTAAACCAAATTCAGAACAAGCATTGGAGAATGCAGATAGCAGATGTTGTAATTCTTCCTCAGAGTGGGTCGTAATCGCAGCATCATCCGCAAAAAGCAACTCTCTGATTAGTACCCTGCTAATTTTGGTCTTGGCCTTCAATCTCTGAGCATTATAGAGGCCACCATCTGAGCGTGAGTGAATGTATATACCGTCATCCTGATCATGAAAGGCATATTTCAGTAGAAGTGAAAAGTATATCCCAAAGAGGGTGGGGGCTAGTAAGTAGTTATATATGATGCCTACTCCCCCCAAAATTGTGGTGCGCACCTCTTTTACTAAGAATAAAGAAGGAGGTGCCGGTAGGTGCTGTCGTTTTTAGTAAGCGCAAAGAAGGAGGTGCGGGACATAACTCAGGAGTAAATAATCGTCTGTTTTTGTGATATTACCTCCCCTTTTTTGAGACTTTTATTTTTTTTTAAAGAATTAAAATTTAATTATTCCTGCTATCGTAGGTTGTAGTGGGCGGGTCTTCGTGTTATTTGTTGTTAAGGTGTGGTTGAGTGGCCGGGTAGTTAAATATCTGCATCGAAACACTATCATCATATCATTTTAGAGCTTCAAATGAAATCCTTACAAAGGTCAAGATGGCTAGTAGTATTGATTTTAATGGGTATGGCTTAGCGAAAGTCGGTGTTAAGGAGTGGGTAGCAGTTACTAGTGAGCCGTAGAGGGTCGTAGTGGTTTAAACAATATCATCATACAGATTAAAAATGAAACCCTTAAAAAAGTAAAGATGACCGGTATTATTGCATTTAGTGGGTATGACTTTGTGATATTCGTTGTTAAGGGGTAGGGTGAGTGGATGGGTAACTATATAAACGCTTCCGAACTTTATCATCGGGTTCGAACCCCAGTGGGGAGGTCTAGTGGTAGAAGAAATATTTATGTTTTTGTTACTTAGTTGTGATGGAGAGCTCTGGTGTTATTAACCCGGCTATGTTTAAGGGTACCCCAGACAATGTGGAAGTGACAGGTTCGAATCTCGGTACTTTGTCGTTGGTAAAATTGCCAGTCATCAACAGGTGAGTGTCTAGTTGATTATAGGGGTTAGTGCCACTTTGTCCGGCCGTGTCACCGCAGCCACAACACCCACCGCTGATGAAAAAACACAGGCATCAAATTTCACCCTTGTACCTATGCGTCACAAAATATAACATAACTATCAGAATATGATATAATCTTAACCTCAACAGGTGTTGCCAAAAATCAATACTCATTTTCATAACGGCTAATCCAGGGGCTTATCGTCGTCGTAATGACAAAAATGGGGTATTGATATTACTAATATCTTCATGGCTGCAAATAGTTCGCGATATTAATCAAGGTTCATATAAAGGCTGGAAGGGGATTAAAGGATTAACACCTATTGTCGGAATATCCACAGAAATCAAAAGCACTACTCAATCGATTTTTCTCATATGTGGCGGTTGGGGGTTATGGGTTAGGTGTATGTGTCCTTATTCAGTTAAAACAGGTGGTATGAGTAGGAGATATCACAAACAGTATCAGCATATGCCACTCTGCTCTTAAATATCAGTAGTTCGTTATTCTTGTGACATTGAAAACGATTGGGGTTTGAAAAAGGATGGTGTACTATGTGATACAGGTCACCTCTGTCAGCGCATCGTAGCTGTGTTGTGAATTGTTGCCTATTACATCCGGGTGTGAAAATAATCAAACATATTTCATATCAGATCAATAGGCATGCCTCTATATAGCTGCACTGCGAACTTGGTTAGAGTCTACTTTAGGAAGTATCGTGTATCTGTGTATGCGCACTTACCACTTCTTATAGATGTGTGTAGTATTATTGGAGAGCGGCCTTTATGTATACATTATCAGAGTATGTTGCCTTACAGGGCTGGTGTAGTGTCTTTGTGTCTGCTATGCTGCATGTATTGTTCTGTTGCCTTGTATTATTTGGAGGGAGTTTCATGTGGTTGTCAAGTTAATTTTTCCCCACTTAGAATCCACATCCCCAGTGTCATTAGATGGTTTTTAACTTGTCTGCCTATTGTCCTCGCTTCACATTCATACAATAGTATAGGTTCTATGTAGTACTTGAACACTCTTTTTCTCCTTGTAATTGACATCTTTATATTAGTCATTATGTTTTCCACCTTACCAAAGACTATCTTCAACATATCGAAGCTTGGTCTATCCTCTTAAAGACAACTATTTCTTGTAGTCAATTTGCTACATTTTTCCCGTGTCAAGCTTCATGTCTCTGATCGTCTGTATTAGTGTGTTAGAAGTAAACCAACATCGCACAAGACAGCCATACACTACCACAATGTATACAAAAAGAAGCAATACACATAATCACAGTATATAAATATAGTACTAAATAGGAAGTAGTTGAAAGAATTCAAGTACATTATTACAAGGTAAATTAAATACAGTGATATGTATAAAATATCACACACCCGTGTTACATTAGCAAATAAGTACAAAGCACAAGGGTATGAAATACGTTGGTGTATTAGTTACATACAAATGAACCATACAACATACCGGCAAGTCCGCTACGGGACCTAACTCGTGTGAAGTTATGTCTGTAACCAACAGAAATGTGTGTGTGGTAATAACTACGATGTCTGTCTTTCATCATGTATCTGACCTGTTTGCATACCACTACATTCCTTTGTTCACTTGTTGTATACTACCAATCAGGGTAATTGTCTTAGAATTGACCCACATTTTATGTTAGACAAGCATTGATTGGCTGTTCACTTGTGGTCTACAACCAATCAGGGTAATTGTCTTAGAATTGACCCACATTTTATGATAGACAAGCATTGATTGGCTGTTTACTTGTGGTCTACAACCAATCAGGGTAATTGTCTTAGAATTGACCCACATTTTATGTTAGACAAGCATTGATTGGCTGGCAACTATAAGGTGGGCGGGGCTTACTGTATGTAATATATATCCAACTCACTACCTCTCACTCACTTTGTGATGTACACAAGAACGACGAAAGATTGGATCTTCAGTTTTGTGATTATTCAATGACTATTTGCCTTCAAGTTTAGAAAGTTTCCCATTTACCGTTTTGTCTCAGTATCCACGGACTATCAGCCATATACGGACCTACAGCTTTTGCGGCTCTTTCTTCCAATTTTTGGACATTCACAACTGCCTTGTAAGAATTATCAGCCAGATTCTTACCCTGACGCATCCGAAGTGTAAGCAACCTCGTTATTCTGCCATAGTTTACAACGTCATCTGCAAAGAAGTCATCGGCGTTTGAAACAAAGACGAGGAAAAAAGTGTTCGGGATTTAAACAGTTTACTAGACTAGTGAATAATACATCTTGTTGTTTGAGTATTTGACTTACCTATCTAGCCAACATCGTGTTATCGACCTTTGGTGAAAGATAGAAACTAAATATATTCAACGCTATATTCATCGGCTCGCTGTGAACGTGTGTCAAGTCGACAGTTGCTTGTCTCAGTATCAAGTCGCTAGTGAACATGCCTAAAAATACAAAGATGTCAACTAGGCAATCATCTGAGAACCACTTATGTGCAACTTGTGGGAAGGTTTCACTGAAAGGCGCAGTCTGCTTCGCCATACTCGGACCAGTCACAGTACCAAGGAGCAAGTGTATTCGTGTCACACTTGTGGTCATAAGTTTAACAGAAAAGACAATCTACAACGTCACATTACAAAGGAACACACTACACCAGAAGTATCACCCAGTGTAATACCAACAGACGCTTCAACACCCGCTTCAGCAACACTACGTAAGAGACATGTGGCTACTAATAGTGATGTGGCAGTCAGCGAGAAGAAGACTAAACAAGACGAAAACTCCCAGCCAGTCAGTGACACACAACCCACGGATGAAGCGGTTTCTTTACACACTCTTCCAGATGATATTAGACAAGTATACACCGACAACTGGAGTAGTATCAAAACACATCACAAGATAAACAAATATATGTCTGTCTATACATTTTATATTAGCCCACACACAATCCACCCTAAAGACTGGGCATCTACCTTGAACAAGATCTTTACCATTCAAAAGAGCATATTCAAAATCAACTTTAGTTATCATATAGTCCTTAGGCACAGCGAAACAGACGCTCTTCGATTGTATCACGCATCTTCAAATAATGCTTCTGTCTTAAAACTTCCACAACTAATCAAAAATAGACAAGACTTTGACGATTTTATCAAAATAGTACACGAACATGACGTTCTTACCTACGCTATGCAACAACGTCCAAATACCAAATACACTACAGAGACGATTCCAGCTATATGTTTTTATGTCTATCATATCCCAGAATTTCTGCTTGTTTAATAAATAACGCCCCTTTTATGACCCACGTTAGGCACCACTGTGCATGATCATACTAGATATAACATTCCATATTTAACCATCCGTTTTGTATACTGGTATTACGATTGTTCTATTTTTGTGTGTGTAAACTTTGCTGGAAATACTGTAAAATAAACAGTTTTATGTATTATAAGTGCGTTCACTTGTTGGTTTTTAGTGTTGACGGTACATATGAGTGTCATGTGGTGAGCGGGTGTTACATGTTGATGGCCAAGTCAAGAAATATCTCAGCCATTCTTATAAAAATTAGGAAAATATGTTAACCTAATGAGAAAAATATTGCCCAAGTAAAGAAAAAATTTACACAAAACTTATAAAACTTAGGAAAATGTGTTAACCTAATGAGAAAAATATTGCCCAAGTGAAGAAAAAGTTTACACAAAACTTATTAAACTTAGGAAAATTTGTTAACTAAATGTGAAAAAATATTGTCCAAGTAAAGACATGTTTCAACTAGTCTTATAAATATGTCGCCCAAACTTATGAACATTAGGAATATGTGTTATCCAAAAGGGAAAAATATTGACCAAGTGAAGAAATATCTCAACCATACTTATGAAAAGGAGAAAAATGTGTTAACCTAACGGGAAAAACATTGGCGAAGTGAAAAAATATCTCAGCCATTCTTATAAAAATTAGGAAAATATGTTAACCTAATGAGAAAAATATTGACCAAGTGAAGAAAAAGTTACACAAAACTTATAAAACTTAGGAAAATGTGTTAACCTAATGAGAAAATTATTGCCCAAGTGAAGAAAAAGTTACACAAAACTTATAAAACTTAGGAAAATGTGTTAACCTAATGAGAAAAATTATTTCCCAAGTGAAGAAAATTTAAACAAAACGTATGAAACTTAGGAAAATTTGTTAACTAAATGTGAAAAAATATTGTCCAAGTAAAGACATGTTTCAACTAGTCTTATAAATATGTCGCCCAAACTTATGAACATTAGGAATATGTGTTATCCAAAAGGGAAAAATATTGACCAATTGAAGAAATATCTCAACCATACTTATGAAAAGGAGAAAAATGTGTTAACCTAACGGGAAAAACATTGGCGAAGTGAAGAAATATCTCAGCCATTCTTATAAAAATTAGGAAAATATGTTAACCTAATGAGAAATATATTGCCCAAGTGAAGAAAAAATTTACACAAAACTTATAAAACTTAGAAAAATGTGTTAACCTAAGGAGAAAAATATTGATCAAGTAAAGACAAATTTACACCAAACTTATGAAAAGTAGGAAATTTTTTTAACCTAATGGGAAAAAAATATGGGCTAAACTATGAAATATGTTGACCCAAGTAAGAAAATATGTTAGCCAAAGGCGGGAAAATGTTGGCCAAAACATGAAACATCTTAACCAAATTTATAAACATCTCATGTAAACTTTTAAATAAGTAGGAAAAAATATATTGCTTCTGTAGTTATGTCAAAAGTATCTTGAACTTTTATCTGAACAGACATTTCACAAGACATAATCATCAACGTCAACACTTTCCCTCTTTTACATTACCGAAAGTTTCAACTTACCATTCCAATGTATCTGCTAAAGACGCACTTATACATACTAATCACCCATCTCTTCACACTCTTTGTTCTTTCTTTCTAACACAAAGTGTCTCTGTCTTTCATAGATAACTTCACAACTTTTCCATGTCACATCACCAAGATACTCCAAACCTTCGTTGCACATGAGTTCTAATGAAACAGTCATAACAACATTTATGGCAATGCAATCTGTGGCTCCACCTGGGATAGTTTCAATATCATCTGAGTATTCGTCAGCAAAGATCCACTTCCCATGGCTGACATCTTCAACTTTCTATACCACAATGTCTGCTACACTAACCTTCCATTGATCCATCTTTCAACAATACAAAGAGTGTTCTCGAAGTCTAGCTAACATAACATTGCTTACTTTGTCCACCTCTATCACACTTTGTCATTTCACAGCTGCAATAGCGGCAAGTCTGCAACCAACCAACAGTGTCTGTTATGAAGTCGACCTTTCTTAAAGCCACGTCTGCCTTATTGAGCCCTTGAATACCCTCTACCATAGCGTCTAACCGACTTTCAACGTTTCATACCAAATAACATTAACATTCTCTTTGATTACAGAACAGCTGATTTTCTGCTGACTAGGCAGATTTTCCAACCTCGTGGAGATAAATCATATGCCCCCTAAACTACTAGGCGCTATTCTAGACAACGAATATGGTCATCGACCAGCACCCCTAGGCAGAACTTGAAAAACAACAACAGAGCTTGGGTTATTGAGACGTATGAGTTGCATTCCTTGGACTACCAGAACGACATCAAACACAACAAACTCTTTCTTACTAACCCTAACCCTAAGTATACATCAACTAACCCTAACCCTAACCCTAACTATACAACAAACTCTTTCTTAAGAGACATAGATACACACCAGTGTTTGAAATGAAAAAGTTAAATTTATGTGATTACATTTTAATTAAAATTTAAAAATAATAAATCGCAATTTTATTTGCGCGCTTCACTTAATATACAGATATAGGGTAAGTATAGGTATAAGTTAGGTATAGGACATATATCAAACTTACATCTTGCGCAATAAAAGTGCGATTTATTATTTTTAAATTTTAATTAAAATGTAATCACATAAATTTAACTTTTTCATTTCAAACACTGGTGTGTATCTATGTCTCTTAAGAAAGAGTTTGTTGTATAGTTAGGGTTAGGGTTAGGGTTAGTTGATGTATACTTAGGGTTAGGGTTAGTAAGAAAGAGTTTGTTGTGTTTGATGTCGTTCTGGTAGTCCAAGGAATGCAACTCATACGTCTCAATAACCCAAGCTCTGTTGTTGTTTTTCAAGTTCTGCCTAGGGGTGCTGGTCGATGACCATATTCGTTGTCTAGAATAGCGCCTAGTAGTTTAGGGGGCATATGATTTATCTCCACGAGGTTGGAAAATCTGCCTAGTCAGCAGAAAATCAGCTGTTCTGTAATCAAAGAGAATGTTAATGTTATTTGGTATGAAACGTTGAAAGTCGGTTAGACGCTATGGTAGAGGGTATTCAAGGGCTCAATAAGGCAGACGTGGCTTTAAGAAAGGTCGACTTCATAACAGACACTGTTGGTTGGTTGCAGACTTGCCGCTATTGCAGCTGTGAAATGACAAAGTGTGATAGAGGTGGACAAAGTAAGCAATGTTATGTTAGCTAGACTTCGAGAACACTCTTTGTATTGTTGAAAGATGGATCAATGGAAGGTTAGTGTAGCAGACATTGTGGTATAGAAAGTTGAAGATGTCAGCCATGGGAAGTGGATCTTTGCTGACGAATACTCAGATGATATTGAAACTATCCCAGGTGGAGCCACAGATTGCATTGCCATAAATGTTGTTATGACTGTTTCATTAGAACTCATGTGCAACGAAGGTTTGGAGTATCTTGGTGATGTGACATGGAAAAGTTGTGAAGTTATCTATGAAAGACAGAGACACTTTGTGTTAGAAAGAAAGAACAAAGAGTGTGAAGAGATGGGTGATTAGTATGTATAAGTGCGTCTTTAGCAGATACATTGGAATGGTAAGTTGAAACTTTCGGTAATGTAAAAGAGGGAAAGTGTTGACGTTGATGATTATGTCTTGTGAAATGTCTGTTCAGATAAAAGTTCAAGATACTTTTGACATAACTACAGAAGCAATATTTTTTTTCCTACTTATTTAAAAGTTTACATGAGATGTTTATAAATTTGGTTAAGATGTTTCATGTTTTGGCCAACATTTTCCCGCCTTTGGCTAACATATTTTCTTACTTGGGTCAACATATTTCATAGTTTAGCCCATATTTTTTCCCATTAGGTTAAAAAAATTTCCTACTTTTCATAAGTTTGGTGTAAATTTGTCTTTACTTGATCAATATTTTTCTCCTTAGGTTAACAACATTTTTCTAAGTTTTATAAGTTTTGTGTAAATTTTTTCTTCACTTGGGCAATATATTTCTCATTAGGTTAACATATTTTCCTAATTTTTATAAGAATGGCTGAGATATTTCTTCACTTCGCCAATGTTTTTCCCGTTAGGTTAACACATTTTTCTCCTTTTCATAAGTATGGTTGAGATATTTCTTCAATTGGTCAATATTTTTCCCTTTTGGACAACACATATTCCTAATGTTCATAAGTTTGGGCGACATATTTATAAGACTAGTTGAAACATGTCTTTACTTGGACAATATTTTTTCACATTTAGTTAACAAATTTTCCTAAGTTTCATACGTTTTGTTTAAATTTTCTTCACTTGGGAAATAATTTTCTCATTAGGTTAACACATTTTCCTAAGTTTTATAAGTTTTGTGTAACTTTTTCTTCACTTGGTCAATATTTTTCTCATTAGGTTAACACATTTTCCTAAGTTTTATAAGTTTTGTGTAACTTTTTCTTCACTTGGTCAATATTTTTCTCATTAGGTTAACATATTTTCCTAATTTTTATAAGAATGGCTGAGATACTTTTTCACTTCGCCAATGTTTTTCCCGTTAGGTTAACACATTTTTCTCCTTTTCATAAGTATGGTTGAGATATTTCTTCACTTGGTCAATATTTTTCCCTTTTGGATAACACATATTCCTAATGTTCATAAGTTTGGGCGACATATTTATAAGACTAGTTGAAACATGTCTTTACTTGGACAATATTTTTTCACATTTAGTTAACAAATTTTCCTAAGTTTAATAAGTTTTGTGTAAACTTTTTCTTCACTTGGGCAATATTTTTCTCATTAGGTTAACACATTTTCCTAAGTTTTATAAGTTTTGTGTAAATGTTTTCTTTACTTGGGCAATATTTTTCTCATTAGGTTAACATATTTTCCTAATTTTTATAAGAATGGCTGAGATATTTCTTGACTTGGCCATCAACATGTAACACCCGCTCACCACATGACACTCATATGTACCGTCAACACTAAAAACCAACAAGTGAACGCACTTATAATACATAAAACTGTTTATTTTACAGTATTTCCAGCAAAGTTTACACACACAAAAAGGAACAATCGTAATACCAGTATACAAAACGGATGGTTAAATATGGAATGTTATATCTAGTATGATCATGCACAGTGGTGCCTAACGTGGGTCATAAAAGGGGCGTTATTTATTAAACAAGCAGAAATTCTGGGATATGATAGACATAAAAACATATAGCTGGAATCGTCTCTGTAGTGTATTTGGTATTTGGACGTTGTTGCATAGCGTAGGTAAGAACGTCATGTTCGTGTACTATTTGATAAAATCGTCAAAGTCTTGTCTATTTTTGATTAGTTGTGGAAGTTTTAAGACAGAAGCATTATTTGAAGATGCGTGATACAATCGAAGAGCGTCTGTTTCGCTGTGCCTAAGGACTATATGATAACTAAAGTTGATTTTGAATATGCTCTTTTGAATGGTAAAGATCTTGTTCAAGGTAGATGCCCAGTCTTTAGGGTGGATTGTGTGTGGGCTAATATAAAATGTATAGACAGACATATATTTGTTTATCTTGTGATGTGTTTTGATACTACTCCAGTTGTCGGTGTATACTTGTCTAATATCATCTGGAAGAGTGTGTAAAGAAACCGCTTCATCCGTGGGTTGTGTGTCACTGACTGGCTGGGAGTTTTCGTCTTGTTTAGTCTTCTTCTCGCTGACTGCCACATCACTATTAGTAGCCACATGTCTCTTACGTAGTGTTGCTGAAGCGGGTGTTGAAGCGTCTGTTGGTATTACACTGGGTGATACTTCTGGTGTAGTGTGTTCCTTTGTAATGTGACGTTGTAGATTGTCTTTTCTGTTAAACTTATAACCACAAGTGTGACACGAATACACTTGCTCCTTGGTACTGTGACTGGTCCGAGTATGGCGAAGCAGACTGCGCCTTTCAGTGAAACCTTTCCCACAAGTTGCACATAAGTGGTTCTCAGATGATTGCCTAGTTGACATCTTTGTATTTTTAGGCATGTTCACTAGCGACTTGATACTGAGACAAGCAACTGTCGACTTGACACACGTTCACAGCGAGCCGATGAATATAGCGTTGAATATATTTAGTTTCTATCTTTCACCAAAGGTCGATAACACGATGTTGGCTAGATAGGTAAGTCAAATACTCAAACAACAAGATGTATTATTCACTAGTCTAGTAAACTGTTTAAATCCCGAACACTTTTTTCCTCGTCTTTGTTTCAAACGCCGATGACTTCTTTGCAGATGACGTTGTAAACTATGGCAGAATAACGAGGTTGCTTACACTTCGGATGCGTCAGGGTAAGAATCTGGCTGATAATTCTTACAAGGCAGTTGTGAATGTCCAAAAATTGGAAGAAAGAGCCGCAAAAGCTGTAGGTCCGTATATGGCTGATAGTCCGTGGATACTGAGACAAAACGGTAAATGGGAAACTTTCTAAACTTGAAGGCAAATAGTCATTGAATAATCACAAAACTGAAGATCCAATCTTTCGTCGTTCTTGTGTACATCACAAAGTGAGTGAGAGGTAGTGAGTTGGATATATATTACATACAGTAAGCCCCGCCCACCTTATAGTTGCCAGCCAATCAATGCTTGTCTAACATAAAATGTGGGTCAATTCTAAGACAATTACCCTGATTGGTTGTAGACCACAAGTGAACAGCCAATCAATGCTTGTCTAACATAAAATGTGGGTCAATTCTAAGACAATTACCCTGATTGGTTGTAGACCACAAGTGAACAGCCAATCAATGCTTGTCTAACATAAAATGTGGGTCAATTCTAAGACAATTACCCTGATTGGTAGTATACAACAAGTGAACAAAGGAATGTAGTGGTATGCAAACAGGTCAGATACATGATGAAAGACAGACATCGTAGTTATTACCACACACACATTTCTGTTGGTTACAGACATAACTTCACACGAGTTAGGTCCCGTAGCGGACTTGCCGGTATGTTGTATGGTTCATTTGTATGTAACTAATACACCAACGTATTTCATACCCTTGTGCTTTGTACTTATTTGCTAATGTAACACGGGTGTGTGATATTTTATACATATCACTGTATTTAATTTACCTTGTAATAATGTACTTGAATTCTTTCAACTACTTCCTATTTAGTACTATATTTATATACTGTGATTATGTGTATTGCTTCTTTTTGTATACATTGTGGTAGTGTATGGCTGTCTTGTGCGATGTTGGTTTACTTCTAACACACTAATACAGACGATCAGAGACATGAAGCTTGACACGGGAAAAATGTAGCAAATTGACTACAAGAAATAGTTGTCTTTAAGAGGATAGACCAAGCTTCGATATGTTGAAGATAGTCTTTGGTAAGGTGGAAAACATAATGACTAATATAAAGATGTCAATTACAAGGAGAAAAAGAGTGTTCAAGTACTACATAGAACCTATACTATTGTATGAATGTGAAGCGAGGACAATAGGCAGACAAGTTAAAAACCATCTAATGACACTGGGGATGTGGATTCTAAGTGGGGAAAAATTAACTTGACAACCACATGAAACTCCCTCCAAATAATACAAGGCAACAGAACAATACATGCAGCATAGCAGACACAAAGACACTACACCAGCCCTGTAAGGCAACATACTCTGATAATGTATACATAAAGGCCGCTCTCCAATAATACTACACACATCTATAAGAAGTGGTAAGTGCGCATACACAGATACACGATACTTCCTAAAGTAGACTCTAACCAAGTTCGCAGTGCAGCTATATAGAGGCATGCCTATTGATCTGATATGAAATATGTTTGATTATTTTCACACCCGGATGTAATAGGCAACAATTCACAACACAGCTACGATGCGCTGACAGAGGTGACCTGTATCACATAGTACACCATCCTTTTTCAAACCCCAATCGTTTTCAATGTCACAAGAATAACGAACTACTGATATTTAAGAGCAGAGTGGCATATGCTGATACTGTTTGTGATATCTCCTACTCATACCACCTGTTTTAACTGAATAAGGACACATACACCTAACCCATAACCCCAACCGCCACATATGAGAAAAATCGATTGAGTAGTGCTTTTGATTTCTGTGGATATTCCGACAATAGGTGTTAATCCTTTAATCCCCTTCCAGCCTTTATATGAACCTTTATTAATATCGCGAACTATTTGCAGCCATGAAGATATTAGTAATATCAATACCCCATTTTTGTCATTACGACGACGATAAGCCCCTGGATTAGCCGTTATGAAAATGAGTATTGATTTTTGGCAACACCTGTTGAGGTTAAGATTATATCATATTCTGATAGTTATGTTATATTTTGTGACGCATAGGTACAAGGGTGAAATTTGATGCCTGTGTTTTTTCATCAGCGGTGGGTGTTGTGGCTGCGGTGACACGGCCGGACAAAGTGGCACTAACCCCTATAATCAACTAGACACTCACCTGTTGATGACTGGCAATTTTACCAACGACAAAGTACCGAGATTCGAACCTGTCACTTCCACATTGTCTGGGGTACCCTTAAACATAGCCGGGTTAATAACACCAGAGCTCTCCATCACAACTAAGTAACAAAAACATAAATATTTCTTCTACCACTAGACCTCCCCACTGGGGTTCGAACCCGATGATAGTGTTCGGAAGCGTTTATATAGTTACCCATCCACTCACCCCACCCCTTAACAACGAATATCACAAAGTCATACCCACTAAATGCAATAATACCGGTCATCTTTACTTTTTAAGGTTTTCATTTTTAATCTGTATGATGATATTGTTTAAACCACTACGACCCTCTACGGCTCACTAGTAACTGCTACCCACTCCTTAACACCGACTTTCGCTAAGCCATACCCATTAAAATCAATACTACTAGCCATCTTGACCTTTGTAAGGATTTCATTTGAAGCTCTAAAATGATATGATGATAGTGTTTCGATGCAGATATTTAACTACCCGGCCACTCAACCACACCTTAACAACAAATAACACGAAGACCCGCCCACTACAACCTACGATAACAGGAATAATTAAATTTTAATTCTTTAAAAAAAAATAAAAGTCTCAAAAAAGGGGAGGTAATATCACAAAAACAGACGATTATTTACTCCTGAGTTATGTCCCGCACCTCCTTCTTTGCGCTTACTAAAAACGACAGCACCTACCGGCACCTCCTTCTTTATTCTTAGTAAAAGAGGTGCGCACCACAATTTTGGGGGGAGTAGGCATCATATATAACTACTCTAGTACACAACCTTGCTTAACTCCACTCTTGATTTCAAACTCTTCTGAAGTTGAGCCATCAAACTTGATTATACCCTTCATGCCTGTGTGGAACGATTCCACAATGGACAGAAGAGTTGGTGGACAGCCAATCTTCTTTAGTGCTTTGAACAGACCCTCACGACTGACCAAATCGAATGCCTTTGTGAGGTCGATGAAGGCAATAAACAGTGGCTGATTTTGTTCCCGGCATTTTTCTTGCATCTGTCGCAATGAGAATATCATATCAATGGTAGACCGGTTCTGACAGAAGCCGCACTGTGATTCGGGGTAGACTTGATCTCCCAGGACTTGAAGTCTGCGCAGGACAATTCTGGCAAATACTTTCCCAACAATACACAGAAGTGATACCCCTATAGTTGTTACAGTCGCTCCGATCTCCCTTGTTCTTGTACAGCGTTATGATGTTTGAATCTTTGAAATCCTGTGGGACTTGTCCTTCTCGCCAGCATAGCTCTATTAGCTGGTGGATCTGTAGAGCGAGGGTGTCTTGCCCACTCCTGAACACCTCTATTGGAATCCCATCCTTACCTGGAGCCTTGCCAGATGCAAGCTCATTTATAGCACTCTTAACTTCTGCTATAGTGGCAAGTGTGTCCAGGTGGTGAAGAGTTGGCAGGGCCTCTATGGCGTTGAGGGCATCATCCGCCAGCTTGGTCTCACTTGAGTAAAGCTCTAAATAGTGCTCGACCCATCTATCCATCTGCTGTTTCTTATCAGTGATGATTTCTCCAGTCAAGGTTTTCAGCGGTGCACTTCTTTTGATCATTGGACCACAGGCTTTCTTTATCCCTTCATACATGCTTCTGATGTTTCCCTTATCACTTGCGATTTGAATGGACTCACATAACTTGATCCAATAGTCATTTGCACACTGCCTGGCAGCCTTTTGTACATCCTTCCTCGCTTGCTTCAGCTCACTCAGTGTGTTACGTGTTGGTCTTTCCTTGTTTCTTAAGAGAGCTATCTTCTTTTTATCAATCAAGGGCTGCAGTATCTGGCTGTTTGCCACAAACCAGTCCTGCCTCTTATGATCCACAGTGCCGTAAACCCCTACCGCTGTTTTATAAATAGTTTCCTTAAGTTTACTCCATTTATCATTTACTATACAATTTTCTGATGTATCATTGAAAGCGTCCTCAAGTTGCTGTTGAAATTCAAAGCACTTTCCAGGATCGTGAGTGTTAATAATATTAATCCTGGGGCTAGACTTGTGTTTAGCTGTGTAGATTCTCTTTATAACTCATATACCTGAAAATAACTATAGACAAATAGTTTAACAATAGTGCAAGTAAGTCCAACAATATGACTATAAAGTATATAGAAATGTTATTAAAAGTTATGCCCCTTGAAATAACTTTTCTAGAGTGAAGTCCCCCTGCTATATAGATCTTATATAATGAAAAATGAAAAAGTAAATGTTATTATATAAGTAGAAGATTTTACACTAAGAAACTATTATAGTCGGTTGCACAGGAATGAAAGGAAGACGTGTAGAAAATTTCATCTCAATCGGATGTACCGTTATCGAAGGCATCCAATACAAAGCTACCCACACACACACAAAGCCACATACACTCTGTTTTATTTATATATATATATATATATATATATATATATATATATATATATATATATATATATATATATATATATATATGAGTGTCTGTGTATATACGAATGTATATATGTATGTGCGTGTGTTTCTGCATGTATATACATTTATATAAAAAGTAGCGTTCTGTGTATATGTCAAATCTCTCGTTCTCTCTCCTCTCTCCATTTTCACTATGCCTCTGTCTTTCTCTACCTAATTTCTATTTTAAAAGACACACATAGCCACACACATACCCACACACGTAGCCACACATACAAATATCAACATGACGTTGTTTACTACGCCATAGAGTTTGCTCTCAAAAGGAGCGGGTGATTGTTACCCATTAGGATTGTCTCTGTCCTGCAAATGTTGAACATTTCTGCAACAAATGTTGAGCTGTTATTTGATCAATTGCATGGCTAATTAAATTAGTATCCTCTATCCTCTGTGGCTCCGTGGCGAGGGTGTTACGGATGCAATTTGTAATCCCGCATATCGTGTTCGAAACACAGCTGTGGGCGATTTTGAAAAGCAAGTCGCCTCGCGTTGGTTTCCATAGAAAGGTATGAGTGCCAGTCGTTCAGGAAGCAAAGGCAAACTACTGAACGTAAACGTAATAAGAAATTATAAAAGACCCCCCCCCCCCTCCCCCCCGCAACAAAAAAATGCTGGGGTTGACTGCCATATCCTGTAAAGGATATGCAACTAAATTTTTTAAAACTTCTATCCTGAGTTTATTGAAGAAAGGGCATTTCTGCTTATTGTGTCATTTGCTGAGTCTGAAAATTGCTACTTTTTCACTACGGTCGAGATGGTGTGGCCTGGATGTTTTGAGTCCCAATTGGTTTGATGCAAACCACCCTCTTTGGAATATACTTTTCACTTCTACTGAAATATGCCTTTCGTGATTAGGATGGAGATATATACATTCACTCACGCTCAGATGGCGGCCTCTACAATGCTCAGAGATTGAAGGCCAAAATTAGGAGGGTACTGATCAGAGAGTTGCTTTTTGCAGATGATGCTGCAGTTACGACCTACTCTGAGGAAGACTTACAATGTCTACTATCTGCATTCTCCAATGCTTGTTCTGAATTTGGTTTAGCAATTAGCAAAAAGAAGACACAGATTATGTCACAAGGTGCACATGGGGTACCATCAATCTTTATTGACAACGCCGAATTAGAGATGGAAGACCATTTTACATATCTAGGATCAGTGGTAAATAGCAAATTATCCCTAGATCAGGAAATCAACATCCGGATTGGTAAGGCAGCGACAACAATGAACAGGTTAAGAAAAAGAGTCTGGGAGAACAGGAAGCTTACTGCCAAAAGAAAAGTCCTTGTCTATCAAGCCTGTGTCCTTAGTACTCTTCTTTATGGCAGTGAAACCTGGAGAAACATTTAAACAGCTTTCATATGCGGTGTCTGCGAAGAATTCTTGGTATTAAGTGGCGAGACAACATCTCAAATACTGAAGTATTGGAAAGATCAGGTTGTGTGACGGTTTATTCCATGCTCAGTCTTCGTAGACTTAGATGAATAGGACATCTTAGGAGGATGGATGATGGTAGAATACCAAAGGACATCTTTTTTGGTGAATTACTGATGGGTAAGAGATCTCAGGGTCGGCCTCTACTACGATACAAAGATGTGTGTGAGCGGGGCATGATTGATACAGGCATTGATAATGCACATTGGGAGCAAGTCGCCGCTGAACGTGTTGCATGGAGGACAAACATCAGAAATGGAATAAAGACAACCCCGGGAAGGTTAACCCGGTCAACAAATGCCCGCAGAAGTCGGATGTGTCGGCCTAACGGCGCAAGAACGCAGCTCTGCTGTAAACAGGCACAACGCAATCACGTCCGAAAAAGAAAACTCCGGATGAACGAAGAAGAAGAAGAATAAAGACAAAGGAGAAAATTATTGCAGATAAGTCACAAACCGAGCGTGTGAGACGTAAGATGGTACATGATGGTGGGAATGACCACGTGTTCACATGCACCCACTGTGAACGAACATTTACAGCGAATTGGCCTTATCAGTCACATTCGCTACCGCCATGGGTAAAAGTTATTATGCCTTTTTAAAGCACAAACTATCGTCTGTCAAGACGGCAAGGTGCCAATATGTGTGTGTGTGTGTGTATATGTGTGTGTGTTAGTGTGTGTGTGTGTGTGTGTGTATATATGTGTATGATTTGATGCATGCTTCTTATAAACCTATAAAAATCGTCATATGTGGCTATATCAGGTTGAGTGCCAGCTCCGTGGCGACGCGGTTACGGATGCAGTTCGTAATACCGCATACCCGTGTTTGAAACACAGCTGTGGGCAATTTGGCAGCAGACCACCTTGGGTCGTTTTTTTTAACGAAATGGTATGGGTATTGGTCGTTCAGAAAATAATGGCAAATTACTGAACGTAAACTTGCAGGGAGATCACAACAGCAAAACATGCTGGTGTTGACCGCGACGTCCTGTAAATGATATGCAACTAGCTAACGTCAAGTTGAGTTAGTCGTCGATCATCCCAGCCAGTATGCCAGCCTCTTCATTTCCTATGTTGGAATAAACGAAATACATCGTATTACTCTGTTGGATTTCTGACATACACCAAGAAGTTCTGCTCTTGTGTCTGCTCGTTCTGCCCTGTTACTACTCCCCACTATTGAAACAACTGACTACGCTTCTGTGAAGACAGCTATGTGTTTCTCTTCATCCTTCTCTGCCAACAGCATCCGTCTCTATTACGCTCTCTCTCTCTCTCTCTCTCTCTCTCTCTCTCTCTCTCTCTCTCTCTCTCTCTCTCTCTCTCTCTCTCTCTCTCTCTCTCTCTCTCTGAAGGGCCGAATGTAAGGCGGACCTGAATGCCAAATTTGTGACCTTTGGGAAATAAAGTTCATTCGTTCGTTCGTTCATTCGTTTGTTCGTTTGTTCGTTCTCTTTCACAACTGTCCTCAAATGACTAGATGCGTTAGTTATTTTTACTACAACTTATTTGCGCCTGTATTTTACTCTCCACTATTTCCAGGAATACACTTCCAAGTATGATATTATGGTAACCCCAAGTGAGCTTTCTGTTTGTATACGAGTCAATAGTCGTGAACCCCCCCCCCCCAACCCCCTTTTTCACACACACACACACACACACACACACACACACACACACACACACACACACTCACACCTTGTCCCACCTGTCATTAAGAATATGTTGGTTATCTCTCTTCAGTCTTGGTAATTTGCATTCTGCAATAACAACATAGTTAGAGAGTGTCAAAGCTCATTGCATTTTCTCAGGTTGTTGTCCGCCTTTCACAGTTTCACGGGCCTCCGGTGCATTGTTTTAGTGTCTTGTCTGGGCCCCTGTCTAATCTGTTGAATTCTTCTGTCGCCCTGTCTCCCCCACTGAGGCATGGGTTCTCAACCAACTCACTCTAAACCAGTGATTCTCAACCGGTGGGGAATTCCCCCCAGGGGGGAATTTTAGGGTTTCCAGGGGGGGGGGGGGGGGGGGGATGAAGATCATTACAAGATCGCGTTAATACAAAAACTAATTACTTGTTTACATTTCCCCTTCATACTTCACGGTTCTGTATGTCTCACCCCTTCTAAAATTCATTTTATAAAATAAGAAGACCCACAAATCATGTTTTATGTGGACGTCTAGTCTTGTTTTGGTATGTGCTTCCAATTTTACGTATACTGTGTAGGGGCAGGAGCGGGAGGGGGGATTTTAGGTAGGAAAAATACGAAAAAAAGGGGGGGGGGGAATGCCCTTGTGAAAATATGGTGAAGGGTCCACGGGCCAAATATTTAGGTAGGAAATACGAAAAGGGGGAGGGGGGAGGGGGGAATGACGTTCTGAAAATATGGTGAAGGGGGCAAGGGCCAAAAAATGTTGAGAACCACTGCTCTAAACTGTCCTATCATTGGCCATACCATGCCACGTGGTCAAGCCTTGCAGGTAATTACTTCTCTGACTTCCCCTTGTTCTCTTCCCCTCGATCTTGCCAGTTGTCACCAAGTTCTCCAATTTATTTCTTCTTATAACGCGTCCAACAAATCTTGACTGTCTACGTCTAATTTCTCTAATCAGTTTACGATGTTCATTTGTTTCTTGTATGACTTAGTAGTTGGTTTTTCTGTCTGTCCATGGTATTCTTTGCATTCTCCTCAGAAACCCCATTTCTACAGCCATCAGATGTTTCTCAGCTTGACTGCTCATTGTCCACGCTTCAGATCCATACAAAAGTATATATATATATATATATATATATATATATATATATATATATATATATATATATATATATATATATATAGAGAGAGAGAGAGAGAGAGAGAGAGAGAGAGAGAGTTAGTTACTTAGTTAGTTAGTCGACAGATCATCCTCATTGCTCATCCAACCATTCAGTCCATAACTGCTCGGATCCTCTAATCCGTAAATCCCGCAGCTTGTAGCGGCTAACCACACCAGTCCTGTGTTGGTTTATTCTCATATCTATGCCACAATATGACGAGGTAAGGTGACCGGTATCCTTCCTTGTTGTCTTCCCATTGCCAGACCATTCTAGACCATTCTGTAATGTTCTGGTACCCATGTTTATGAGGCTGTGTCGACCAGAAGAACCATAATGGCCGCAGAAAGAATCATGCTTCTTGTGGGAATTAAAGGCGACTGCTGTTTTGGCAGGCAAGCGCCACTATGCCATTACATGGCTTGGTAGAGTATATGTTAATTCACATATTATATAACGGAGAGTTATTAGGTGGGACCAGCGGTAGAGTATATGTCAATACACATATTATATAACGCACAATTATTAGGTGGGACCCGCGGTAGAGTATTGGTTAGATGCTTGTCTTCTGGCCCGGTGGTCATCAGTTCGACAGTATCGGGTGGTGGATTCGAATGTTTAAACCTGGCCTGGGCTCTCAGGTTGACCCAGTCTAAAATGGGTACCAGGAAACTACATGGGAAGTCAAGGTGACCCATGATACAGTGAACACATCACCCACCGTGTGGTGATTGGTGTATGAAAGTATGGGTATGGCACCACATGCCCAAAGCGTCTTAAAGCGTTTGAAAAGTTCATTTATTTTACTTACAACAGTTATTAGGTATGGGAATATATTTACATAATTCACGTATATGCTTAGATGATGGGATATATATATATGTGTGTGTGTGTGTGTGTGTGTGTGTGTGTGTGTGTGTGTGTGTGTGTGTGTGTGTGTGTGTGTTTATGCACACATAACAAGAGGAAACTTATATCACAAACATTGGACATGATTAATATGTAAATGTTATGTGATTTGTTAAAAAGAAGGTGGTTTGTTAAGAAATCAAACTAGCATGTGTGGTTATGTAAACAATACTTGAACAACGAGGTCTTGTTTTTACCTATTACATAACAGACAGCCGGCTCCCTGGCGAAGGCGTTAACGACTTTCTCCGTAATCCCTATATTCACGTGGGGACCACAGCTGTCCGAGATTCGCCAGCGGATCGCGTCGCGTTGGTTACTTTCGGGGTATGTGAGCCGGTCGCTCAGAAAGCAATGGCAAACTACTGAGCGTAATCTTGACAAGAAAATCAACAGCAGCTGAGAAATGCTGGTGTTGACTGCAGCGTCCTATAAGGGATATGCAACTTTAAAAACATAAACAGACACGCAGTAACAATGTATAGAAATACATTTAGAAAGGGAGTAATTATTCAGAAACACTATTTCTAAAAGCATCTCATTTCAACGTGCCTATGTATAGAACGCCGGTCTCTCTGGCCGAGGGGTTACAACACTTTCTCCGTAATCCTGTTTATCACGCAGAGTCTCGTAGCGGAAGAGAACTGGGAGCGGTTCGACCCCCGCTGGTGACTTGCGGGATACTGAGCCGGCCGCTCAGAAAGCAATGGCAAACTACTGAGCGTAATCTTGCCAAGAAATCAACAGACAGCTGAAAGATGCTGCTGTTGACAACGATGTCCTGTAAAGGATATGCAAAAAAAAAAAATGTATAGAACAAACAGTCCACGTGACCGGAAGGATAAGAGCACTCGCTCTTAAACTTCCGGTGCACGGATAGCAGGTATGGTGTTTATTCTCTACACCGGTATTAAGTTAGACTTAAACGTTGACTTCTCTTTCAGAAAGCAACAGTAAAATACTGAACGTATAACTGCATACAACATCAACCCCGGGTCGATCCTAACGTCATGAAAAGAAATGCAATATTATTTTTTTTATGTGTGCAACAAATTCCAGCGTCCTTCAGAATCTTGCTTCGCGCACTATCCTAACACTTAAGTGGATTGTTGCCCTTAGAGTTTGCCTTAAGTTGCAGGACAGGAGAACTCGATGTGTACTGTGTTGTCGCTGAGTCTAACTAAACATTGGCGTCTTGTCACTGTTGACGTGTCCAGCCTGGCAGAAAACAAACCAGGACAGTATGGTTGACAGTGTGGGATGTTTACTGATTTCATTCATGTTCTGGCTCAGTGATGACTGGCCCGTGCTGGTTTTGCTTTCTTTCATCTGGGAGATTTATTACTGAGTTCATTTGCTTTATTTCTCTTCAGTCACTGGGTCGGAAATGTTTAGTCTTTTCATGTCATGCCTGTCTTTTTGGATTTATTTGCGATGTATTGTTTTCTTTATTGTTGAAGGATGGATAGCTATGTCACAAATAGTTGACAATGTACTTTTATTTAATGCCAATTGTTCGTGGCGATGTAGTTAGGCCGCCAGTCTCGCGCTCGGAAGCTCGCGGGTTCGTTCTCTTGATCCGTCATTCTGTTGAAGAGAGTAGTCTTTCGAGAACCATTGGGATTGTCGCTGGAGCTACGGAGTCCGTGCTCTATGTGACGTTTACCGCAGGCCGCTCCGCAGAAAGAGACCGAGCTAAACGTGACAAAACCCGGTGCAATGAAGTCAGCCCTCTTTCATTCATACTCCATCACGACTAAATGCTACATTTAAAGAAACCAAATTAACGCATAGTCCAATTTATCAATGTTCACTATTAACGATCCATCATTTTATTTCCGAGAGCAAGAGATTTGCTTCACGGTACCATCTCCTCCCAGGGTATACTGTAAATATTCTGCTATGAGTAGGCTTTGTAATTATTTTCCCAATGGCGCCGTCCTAGTCAATTCGGCTAATCTTTTAGATTTCGAACTGTCGAAGAATTCTTAATGTTTAAAATGTGTACACCAGATTATTTCCCCCACTTAATTCGAGAAGGTTAGATTTTCGATACACTACCCGTAGTGGGTTGGGTTAATTATGCCATCCTCGACATTTATAATGAAAGTTTCAATCTTTTGACTCACTAATTTCATACAATTCAAGACAGAGATCGGCATCATAACTCCAGATCACTCCGCTCTAAACAATGCCTGAAATAGATATCAAGAAGTGACTATGGAAATAAAGGCGGTCGGCGAGAAACTGACTAGTGCCGAATGGTCTATGAAAATATGTCTCTAGCTCTATGTGTCCAGCATGCCCTTATGCGTGTAACAGAGTCTTTGACTTTGCTACCACAAATTCCACAGTGGTCTGAAAGCTCTTCTTGCCTTTGGTTTTCGTATTTTGACATGTCTATC
>JACEFZ010023487.1:0-11334 GCA_014155875.1 Cepaea nemoralis
CCTTACAAACGCCCCGTTTCCTCCCAAAAAATCCTTGTATCAATTAGGGGCCCCCCCCTAAAAACATTTGAAATCGAAAAGGGGCCGAAAAAAAAAGAAAAAAAAAAGGAAAAAAAAAGAAAAAAAAAAAGGATTTTCCTTTTGGAAATTCTACCATCATCCATCCCCCTAAGAGGGCCCCTTATCCATCAAAGTTTTCAAAAAATAAGAATGGAGAAAACCCGTCTAAACAACCTGAATCATTAAAAATTTCAGTATTTGTGATTTTGTCTTGCCACTTCATACCAAGTATTCTTGGGCAGACACCGCATATGAAAGCTTTTTTTAAACATTTCTCTTGAGGGAGAAAGTTGTCCAGGCTTCACTGCCATAAAGAAGAGTACTAAGGAACAGGCTTGATAGACAAGGATGTTTTTTTTTTGGAAAGTAAGTTTCCTGTTCTCCCGGGAACTTTTTTTTGTAACCTGTTCATTGTTTTTATTTTAGTTAGTCTTTTCCTCTTGGGGCAAAGGCGGGCATAGGGCAAAAGGGCCCTTTCGTCCCCCAGCTGGGGGTTCGCGCATCTGTTGTAGATCTTGGATTTTTACTTGGCCTTTTGAATGAGCCTTCTCTAATGAGGGTTTTCTACGCAGGGTTTCTCTTGGTTTTCCCCCGTTTTCTTTCCCAAATGGTGCCCCCATATGAGGGTTTGGGTTTAGGGGAGTTTTGACTTGTATTTGAGTACAGGGCCGATGTATTCCAAGGGGCGTCCCTTCTTATAAAAATTGGATACTGTATCTTGTTTAGCCCCTCTTGTTTTATTTGCAAATTTGGTTTCTGAAGTCTCCAGGGATGTTTGGGAAGCCCTTCTAAGACTTTTGTTCTCAAAATTGCTAATTTTTTATTTAAAGCTACCTTTGTTTTCCCAATTTTCACATCCATACGTTAACAATGGAATCAAAAGAGTTGAAGATTTTAAGTTTTTGGTTTTTTGCTGAGTGTTTTTGGGACTTCCAGATGTTTGACAGTTTTTTGAAGGCACTAGATGCCATTTGCGATTCTAGATGATATTTTGGTGTGGAGTCCCCTGTAGATGTCATCATTGGGTTTTTGCTGCCTTTCTAAAATCGGATATTGATTTCCTGATCTAGGGATAATTTGCTATTTACCCCTGATCCGAAATATGTAAAATGGTCTATTATCTCCAGTTCGGTGTCGTCAATAAAGATTGATGGTACCCCATGTGTATCTTGTGACATAATCTGTGTCTTCTTTTTGCTAATTAACTGTCATTTACTGCCAATATAGTACCTTGACGGTGTATGGCAGAGGGGTCTTTGAGCCTGAGGAATTAAGGCTGCCTGGCTAGTGCAGTCGCCGCGAACTGTCCAGGTTAGGATTTTTCTTTGCCCCCGACAGAAAAAAATCCCACACCTTACCGGGGGATCTATCCCGGGTCTCCCGAACGAGAGTCCGACGTTCTAGCCACTCGGCCAGCCGCTCCTACCGGATTTGTTGTGGCTAATTGTTAAAACAAATTCAGAACAAGCATTGGAGAATGCAGATAGTAGACGTTGTAATTCTTCTTCAGAGTGGGTCGTAACTGCAGCATCATCTGCAAAAAGCAACTCTCTTATCAGTACCCTCCTAAATTTGGTCTTGGCCATCAATCTCTGAGCATTGTAGAGGCCGCCATCTGAGCGTGAGTGCATGTATATACCACAATCCTGATCACGAAAGGCATATTTCAGTAGAAGTGAAATGTACATTCCAACAACCCTGCTTAACTCCAATCTTGATTTCAATCTCTTCTGATGTTGCACCATCAAACTTGATTATACCCTTCAAGTGAGATACCCCTATAGTTGTTACAGTCATCGCTCCGATCGCCCTTGTTCTTGTACAGAGTTATGATGGCTGAATCTTTGAAATCCTGTGGGACTTGTCCGTCTCGCCAGCATACCTCTATTATCTGGTGGATCTATAGAGTGAGTGTGTCTTGTTCACTCCTGATAACCTCTATTAGAATCCCATCCATACCTGGAACCTTGCCAGATGCAAGCTCATTTATACCACACTTAACTTCTGTTATGGTGGGAAGTGTGTCCAGGTGGTCGAGAGCTGGTAGGGCCTCTATGGCGTTGAGGGCATCATCGGCTAGTTTGGTCTCACTTGAGTAAAGCTACAAATAGTGCTCTACCCATCTATCCATCTGCTGTTTCTTATCAGTGATGATTTCTCCAGTTAAGGTTTTCAGCGGTGCACTTCTTTTGACCATTAAACTACTGGCATTCTTTATCCCTTCATGCATGCTTCTGATGTTTCCCTTATCACTTGCATTTTGAATGGACTCACATAACTTGATCCAATAGTCATGTGTGCACTGCCTTTCAGCCATTTGCACATCCTTCCTAACTTGCTTCAACTCACTGAGAGTCCTCCGAAGTCGGAGAGTGTCTGCCTGTATGGCGAGGAACCACCAGTCTGCACACCAATAAGCCAGACATGGAACAACGGATACTCACGCAAACCTCAGGTCCTATATGACATCACACTGATGTTGTACAACAGGATGCCTTCATCCGACATACAGGACTTCGCGTTGGAGCTCAAGCCAACGAACACAAGCAAGCAAGCAAGCAATCACTGAGAGTATTTCGCGTTGTTTTTTCCTTGTTTCTTAAGAGAGCTATCTTCTATTTATCAATCAAGGGCTACAGTATCTGGCTGTTTGCCGCAAACCAGTCCTGCCTCTTATGATCCACAGTGCCATAAACCCGTACCGCTGTTTTATAAAGAGTTTCCTTAAGTTTATCCCACTTTTCACTTTCTGTACAATTTTCTGATGTATCAGTGAAAGCGTCTTCAAGTTGCTGTTGGAACTCAAAGCACTTATCAGTATCGTGGGTGTTAATAATATTAATCCTGGGGCTAGATTTGTGTTTAGTCATGTAGAATCTCTTTAGTCTCAGTCTAACCCTTGCAACAACTGAAGAGTGATCAGCATCATAATCAGCACTGTGGTAACTTCGAATTAATGATGTTTGATTCAAATGTTGTCTCCGTGTGATGATGAAGTCTAGCTGATGCCAACAGCTAGATCTTGGGTCTGTTCATGTGACCTTATGCCGCTCTTTTTTTTGTTTGTTTGTTTGTTTGTTTGTTTGTTTGTTTGTTTGTTTTTTTTGTTTTGTTTTTTTTTGTTTTGTTTTTTTTAAAAAGGAGTTTGTAATACCTAGGTCGTTTCTAGTACAATGCTCCAGCAGCCTTTGCCCATTGTCATTCATGTGTTGTATTTTCCTGACCATTAACTCGAGTTCTTGCCCACACGAGCATTATAATCACCGAGTATATAATTGTAGTCGGATTTGGGTACTGCCTTGGTCACAAAGTCCAACTTCTCATATTATAAATCCTTCACATCATCAGAGGAATCGAGTGTCGGTGCATATGCAGCGATAACGGTGGCAAAACCACAAGTGGTTGCCAAGCGCAGGATAATAATCTTTCATTTTTCCCAGCTCGCTGTCCACCAAACAGTCCGGCAGTGTAACAGGAGCAAATTCAATAAATATCAAATGACTTGAGGAAGGCTGGCATTTCTTGTCATTCAATGTTTATTTGCATGGATTGTCACGACAGGAACACAAAAAAAGTCACCGTTCCCATGTTGATGGAAGGGCCGGTGCCACGTTAATAAGCATACGCATAATATCAATATTCACTGGCGTGTCCAAATATATATACATTTAATTATCAGAATGTCAAGATAATGTTCCAACCGCCTATCGTTATCTCGATTGCATCCTTGCCAATCATCATAATAAAGACTACTTACGAAGAAACCATGTCTGTTGACATTTTGCTAGCGCTGAGCCATTCTCTCGAATTTTGGTCTAAATATCCATGTCCGACCCTCCGTCCTGACTCCAGTGACACAGTGACGTCACTTAGCGACCTTTGCCGTCAGCTGCTTCAAGATTAACCCTTCGGGTTCTTTTTCACTTTAAATTCTGTGTCTCATTCTGAAATGTTACATGGCAGTCTCATATGCCAGACTCTCATTTTTCAAGTCTCGTCCATTAGCTTTTGCAATAAAACCCCAACCACTACGTCTGTTTCTCACTACTGACCCATCGGTGTTAGATGACTATGTCACCTTGATGTGTGTTACTCTGTATCAGCTGTTGCATTTCAAACTCTGTGCCAATCGCTGCCCATTCTCTGCACTCACGGCCCAGTGTTACTATTACATTGTGCCAGTCCGTCATGTCTTCCTAATTTCAACCCACTTTTTCACGATCGATGGTCTCTAGATCATACACCTGACGTATAGATAGTTCTGCCTGTGCCATCCAGGACCTGCCTCATCTTAGTCTATGACCCTAGACCATATCCATGGCTTCACGCAGGGGGTGATCCCTGTCTGTGGCCACTCTTAGGTACCATTTGGCCTGAAGGACCCTATGCCTATCCGTCATTGTTGGTAGCGCTAGGATATGCCTCATGCATATAATTGGTGTGTCATTTGTGCACCCCAGGATTACCCACATAGTAGCATTCTGTATGCGCTCCAACCTTTCAAGCTGGCTCTTTGACTACTGTCAACAGCCCCAAACCATACTCAATGACAGAAATTATTAACTGCTGAAAGAGCCTTACAGTATCCTCTGATCTACCCCGGTTGCTGCCATAGCCCTCAATGTATTAAGTCCCCTACCAGCCTTTACTACCAAAGCCTCCACATGATCCTTAAAAGACAAACACCTGCCAAAAGTGATACCCAAATACTTCAATTTACTCTTTCTACTAAGAGGACATAAATGAGTTTAAACATGAACGCCAGTACACATAATCATCATCATCATCATCATGTACCATGCCAATATGCGTGGGTGGTCATGTTTCGCCATCTCACGCGATCATCAGAGTCGTGGGTCAGCTCTGTGTTCTAGTCTTGTCATACCATGTGGCCAAGCCATCCAGGTATTTACTTCTCTGCCTTCCCCTTGTTCTTTCCCCCTCAATCTTGCCAAACTAAGTCGCTTAAAAGTCGACTTCATTGCACCGGGTTTTTATCCCATATGCACATAATCAGTTTACGGTTTTCATGTATTCCTTGTAGGATCTGGTCATTGGTTTTACTGCTTGTCCATGGTATTCTTCGCATGTTCCTCAGAAACCACATTTCTACAACCTTTAGATGTTTCTCGGCTTGTCAGCTCATTGTCCACGTTTCATATCTGCAGGTTCTATGTAGCACCTTAACGTTCTTTTTCTCGTTGGAAATGACATTTTGTTTATTGGTCAGTGTGTTTTTCATCTTGCAAAAGGCTACTTTCGCCATAGCTATTCTTGTTCTAATCTCTTCAAGGCACCTCCCATCGGATGTTATGACGGTTTCGAGATTGTTGTACCTATTCGCTTGATCACGATATTCCCTTGTACATATTATACTTACTGGTGAATAATTGTTGTTGCTAAAATGATTTTGATCCACAGCCATCGTCACCATGGAGACGGCAAACATGAAGTCTGTGTGACGCCACTTCCTGACCTGGTCAATGGCAAAGGGGACACAACCAAGAACACGGGGAAATGCCAGGCAAACAACAAGCAGGTACCAGTAGCTCAAGTCAGCCAGGCTGACTGCAAGTGTCCTCTGGTCCCATCCGTCTTCCTGGAGGAATGTGGCAACACTGCCTTGCCTCTTCTACGCAACAAGGAGATTTGGTTTGGGAACAGATTTCGTATTCAGAAAATCTTCGCCGTGTCAGGGATTTCTGCCGCCATCATCTTCAGTGTGCTCATGTCGGACGTCATCAGTGACTGCCTGGAGATCAACGCCATCAGCGTGGACGACGTCTGTTTCACAGGTATGCTCTCTCTCTCTCTCTCTCTCTCTCTCTCTCTCTCTCTCTCTCTCTCTCTCTCTCTCTCTCTCTCTCTCTCTCTTTCTCTCTCTCTCATTCGTTGGGTCTCAGTCTTCCAGTCGGTCTCTGGAGTTTATTTGTTTATTTATTATCTGTCTAAATCATTGTCTTTGTGTCTGTCTTTCTAACCCATTCTAATTTTCAGACTTTCTGTTTTCCTTTTGTGTCTCTCTCTCTCTCTCTCTCTCTCTCTCTCTCTCTCTCTCTCTCTCTCTCTCTCTCTCTCTCTCTTTCTCTCTCTCTCTTCCTTTCTTTCTTTCTCTCTCTCGCTCCTCTCTCATTAATCCTACCCCATTTTCTCTCAATAATTAAATCTCCCATTGTCTCATTGTTCACTCATTCTGCTGCTGTCCGTTACTCAACAATTCTTCCTCTGCCCCCTTCAATTTCACTCCGCCTAACACATATCAAAACATATTTCATCTATATATATATATATATATATATATATATATATATAGAGAGAGAGAGAGAGAGAGAGAGAGAGATGATTTGATATATGTTAATGAAAGGCGGAGTGACCAAACACAAATCTAGCCCCAGGATTAATATTATTAACACTCACGGTCCTGAAAAGTGCTTTCAGTTTCAACAGCAATTTGAAGACGCTTTCACTGATACACCAGAAAATTCTACAGTAAACGAAAAGTGGTGTCAACTTAAGGAAACTCTTTATAAAACTGCTATAGTGATTTACGGCACTGTGGATCATAAGAGGCAGGACTGGTTTGCGGCAAACAGCCAGACTCTGCAGCCCTCGATTGAAAAGGATAAGATAGCTCTCTTAAGAAACAAGGAAAGACCAACGCGTAACACTCTGAGTGAGCTAAGGCAAGCTAGGAAGGATGTGCAAAAGGCTGCCAGGCAATGTGCAAATGATTATTGGATCAAGTTATGTGAGTCCATTCAAATCACAAGTGATAAGGGAGACATCAGAAGCATGTATGAAGGAATAAAGAAAGCCTGTGGTCCAATGATCAAACGAAGTTCACCATTGAAAACCTTGACTGGAGAAATCATCACTGATAAGAAACAGCAGATGGATAGATGGGTAGCGTCGCCCGTCGCACACCAGTCGAGTGAGGTTCACGGTTGAAGGTAGACGTGTTTATTCTGCTTCACAATATTGGATTATCGCGTCTGTGACAAGTGTGATTTTATTCCCAAGGTAAAAACAAGAAACCCATGTGTATTTCTTCGCTGGAGTAGCACATTGTTTCTCCGCACTATTGGAATATCGCGATTGTGACACGTGAACGATTATTTCCGAAAGAAAACAAGAAACTCGTGTGTATTTCATCGCTGGAGGCGCACGTGTTTTCACCGCACTGGTTGATTGTCGCGATTGTGACAACTGTGCCAATATTTCCAAAGAAACCAAGAAACGTGAGTAGTAACACTATTTATCTCATATAAAACTTTATCACCGCGATAAACCCAAATAACCACAAAGAATTCCCTAAAACATTACAAAATGGCCTACAACACCAGAAGTAGCTCTCAAGGCAAGGAATTGTACTCAGAAAAAGCAGCTTCTGTCCCTAAATCGGGCACCATCCGGGGGAAGGCAAGCAGTGGATCTACCAGAGACAAACAGAAATCGGTAACAGCCGGTACAGCACCGGCAGTCAGCACAAACAGAAATGATAAACGATCCCACAGCCAGAGAGACCAGACAGAAACCCAAAATACAAGACCAGCAGACAGGCCAGAGATCGAGAAGACTCGACTAGTAGTAACAGAAGTCAAGCAAGGACAGGCTTCCATCACAGCGCTGAATGATAACGAGATAAAATCGATGCTGGAAGTCAAAATAGGACACAGAACCATTAAGAACTTAAAACAACTTTAAACTTGTCTATCAAGCCTGTGTTCGTAGTACTCTTCTTTATGGCAGTGAAACCTGGACAACTTACTCACACCAAGAGAAACGTTTAAACGGCTTTCATATGCGGTGTCTGCGAAGAATTCTTGGTATTAAGTGGCAAGACAAAATCACAAATACTGAAGTATTGGAAAGTCAGGTGTGACTTAGATGGATAGGACATCTTAGGAGGATGGATGATGGTAGAATACCAAATGACATCTTTTTGGTGAATTACAGATGGGTAAGAGATCTCAGGGTCGGCCACTACTGCGATACAAAGATTTGTGTAAGCGGGACAGGCATTGATAGTGCACATTGGGAGCAAGTCGTCGCTGAACGTCTTGCATGGAGGGCAAACATCAGAAATGGAATAAAGACAAAGGAGAAAATTAATGCAGATAAGTCACACACCGAGCGTGTGAGACGTGAGACGGTGCATGATGGTGGAAATGACCACGTGTTCACATGCAGCCAATGTGAACGAACATTTACAGCGCGAATTGGCCTTATCAGTCACATTCGCTACCGCCATAGGTAAAAGTTATTATGCCTTTTTGAAGCACAAACTATCGTCTGTCAAGACGGCAAGGTGCCAATGATATATATCCCATTGTATCCCATAAGCATCCCATTGTTCAGGTAGGCGGCGAATGCCGTCCGCAAAAAAAATGATTGTGTTGCTCACTGAACCAAGTGTTTACCGCGTTCCTTACGTCTGCATCTGTTTGAAACTATTGCCCCTTGGGAGCTTTTCTCAACATCTCATCAACATATCTCATCGACAGATATATATGACCAACATATCTCTTGAATATATACATCTCACCAACATATCTCCTGAACATATATATCGCATCAGCATATATATCTCATCAACATATCGCATCAATATATCTCCATCCACACATATACCACCAACATATCTCCATCCACACATATACCACCAACATATCTCCATCCACACATATACCACCAACATATCTCCATCCACACATATACACCAACATATCTCCATCCACACATATACCACCAACATATCTCCATCCACACATATACCACCAACATATCTCCATCCACACATATACCACCAACATATCTCCATCCACACATATACCACCAACATATCTCCATCCACACATATACCACCAACATATCTCCATCCACACATATACCACCAACATATCTCCATCCACACATATACCACCAACACACCAACACATCTACCAAGAACACATATCAATCCACAATCTATCACCAACACATTACGATCATCATATTTACCATGAATACATCTAACTCATCTACCACCAACACATCCCATAACCACACCTACCATCAACAAATCCACAAAAACGCATCTACCATCAACATATCTACCAACAACACATCTACCAACAACACATCTACCATCAACATATCTACCAACAACACATCTACCATCAACATATCTACCAACAACACATCTACCATCAACACGTCTACAGCCAACACATCCACCACCACCACATATATCATCAACAGTTCCCAACCAATGTGGCATCACTATAAACCACCTCAGGAGGATAGTGTACAAAATTAACACACACACAAACATGTCTACAGTTGCACGTAGAGATGACCGGAAGTGTTAGCCATGTTTATGCAAGATCTCCCACGGCACAGCTCGCGCCTGCCCACTATATACACATGTTGCCATGTTCCCATGAGGCCATGCCACTATGTCGACATCTGGCCTGCCTAGCCAGCTCATTGTCAAACCATTTATGACCGATTGCTGGATCTGACGAGGCCGTTCATTTGCTGCCTGGTGCTGGCTGAGGGGAATTGCCCCGGGGACGGGGGTACATGAATAAATACACACAAATAGGTTCTACAGCAGCCTGATATCGCCGTTTCCTGTCTTAATGAACGAGGATTGCTACAGGAGCTGGGACAGAGTTGCAATGATATTCAAAAATTGATATGTGAAAAAATGTTTTGTAATTTGTTACAGAAATAATGACATGCTAATACTGAGAGGTTGTCTTCACACGGCAAGCCCTAAATGTGTCAAGAGATTTACACTCTGTGTAGACGTGCCAGCGCTCTAGTGAAGTTAGACTGAGTGTGTTAGAGTGTGGTGGGAGGTGTGTGGTAGTGAGCCTCAGTCTGTAGTGTGGGAGTGTCTGAGCCTCAGGCTGGGAGTGTGGGAGAATGCAATAAAGTGTGGAAGAGTGCACGAAGTATAGTGTGGGGGATGTAGTAAAGTGTGGTAGAGTGCACGATGTATAGTGTGGGAGAAAGTAGTAAAGTGTGGTAGAGTGCACGAAGTATAGTGTGGGAGAATGTAGTAAAGTGTGGTAGAGTGCACGATGTCGATGTGGGAGAATGT
Organism: Cepaea nemoralis; assembly: GCA_014155875.1. NCBI lineage: Eukaryota > Metazoa > Mollusca > Gastropoda > Stylommatophora > Helicidae > Cepaea > Cepaea nemoralis. Next base: position 10,151 of record JACEFZ010023487.1, read on the forward strand.
AGTTAAGTGTGGTAAAGTACATGATCTCGGCGTGGGAAAGAATGTAATAATGTGTGGGAGAGTGAACGATGTTGACGTGCGAAAGAATGTAGTAAAGTGTGGGAGAGTGTATGATGTTTATGTTGGACTATATAGTAAAGTGTGGTAGATTAAACGATGTCGACGTGGGAGAATGTAATAAAATGTGGTAGAATGCACGATGTAGAGTGTAAGAATGTATTAAAGTGTGATATAGTACACGATGTCGAGTGGAAAAACGTAGTAAAGTGTGATATAGTGCACGATGTCGATGTGGGAGAATGTAGTAAAGTGTGGTATAGTGCACGATGTCGATTGGAAGAGTGTAGTATAGTGTGGTAGAGTGCACGATGTCGATGTGAGAGAATGTAATAAAGTGTGGTATAGTAGACGATGTCGAGTGGAAGAATGTAGTAAAGTGTGGTATAGTACACGATGTCGATGTGGGGGACTGTAGTAAAGTGTGGTAGAATGCAAGCTGTCGATGTGGATGAGTGTAGTAAAGTGTGGTAGAGTGTACAATGTCGATGTGAGAATGTAGTAAAGCGAGGAAGAGTGTACGATGTCGATGTGGGAGAATGTAGTAAAGTGTGGGAGAGTTCATGATGTCGATGTGGGAGATTGCAGTACAGTGTGGTAGAGTGCACAAAGTATAAAATGGGAGAATGTATTAAAGTGTGGGAGTCCACACAACCACGGCCCTCAACAATAACCACCGCTGAGGAAGCAGGTTAGACGAGACCGAGTTTAGAAGTTTTTTTTTTTTTTAACAATGGAATTGGAAAAGTGTGGTAGAATGCACGATGTCGAGTGTAAGAGTGTAGTAAAGTGTGGTAGAGTGCACGAAGTATTAAGTGGGAGAATGTAGTAAATCATGGTAGAGTGCATGTAGTATAAAGTGGGAGAATGTGGTAAAGTGTGGTATAGTGCAGGATGTCGATGTGGGGGACTGTAGTAAAATGTGGTAGAGTGCAAGATGTAGAAGAGTGTAGTAAAGTATGGTAGAGTGTACGATGTCGATGTGAGAGAATGTAATAAAGTGAGGTAGAGTGTACGATGTCGATGTGGGAGAATGTAGTAAAGTGTGGAAAAGTGCACGAAGTATAAAGAGGGAGAATGTAGTACAGTGTGATAGAGTGCACGAAGTATAAAATGGGAGAAGGTAG